>CANTUR010000019.1:0-77500 GCA_947683625.1 Mallotus nudiflorus
GTAGCAAGCCTAAAAATAAAATAAAAATGCAATAATAACCATAAAAATATAATATGCAGCGGAAAATAAAATCATAAATATTACAATATCATCCATAATAACTGGATATAATTCAAAACTCATCACATCGCATATATAATCTCATAAATGTATAATCTTTATACAAATCCAGTTTCAACATAATACATCTCTTTAAAATAAAGTACATAAAATCCAATACTTTAATTTACAACTACTGAAAATCACAACTACTGCAGTATCTAGATGAAATAAATAAGACTCAAGTAGACAATTTACATAAAGAAGCCGGGGCGGAAGAAATCCGGCGTATCGACCTGCTACTGAGGTCTGAGGAAGTTGACTCTCCTGAAAAATAGTCAACGGAGGGGAGTCAGACCTCACTGAGTGAATTACTATAGTATATATACATACACTCTAAGTGATAATGCATACAGTCAACAGTATATGAGTAATATGTATATATACAGGCAAGTTCATACAGATGCAGAAAAATCATTTTATATATTGTCTGAAAATCAACTTTTATGAAGGATCACATAGAACCCTAGAATATCGCAACCTCAGAAAAATAGTGTTAAACAACACTCTAGCCATACAGGCTCACTGATTCCAAATATATCCACTTAATCCATATGGACAGTAGATTGGCCCCGAGACACTAAGTCAACCGAGCTCCAACAGTCTGACTGCCAGTGTGATTGGTCCCGAGACACTTGGTCAACCGAGCTCCAGCAATCACACCCACAAACCACATCTCACATATCAATAATCGTAATCAAATCAATATCCACAAATAGTCAGTAATAAAGCCTAAATACTATAGGCGTACCGGTACGTACTCGGTCCTAGTGCTGCCCACTAGGTAGCACGTTCTATTGATATCCTTCATTCTTAAATATAAAACATTCATTCACAAAAATAAATGATGCATGGATATAAATGAAATAGCAATATAAACCATATATATACCGAAAATATACCAAACATAAACCAGGTATATTTTGAGTATATATATGTCAAATAAATCCAATCAAATCATGAATTAAACTAAAAATATATTTAAAAACATTTTAAATATATTTTATTAATAAAACATGTATATAATTTATTATATACCAAAAATATACTTGAATATAAATCACATTATTTATGCATATTTAGTAAAAATAAAACATGCATTTTCTAAATCATGCATCCTAAGCATATATATATAATATAGTAACTCACCTAATGCGCTCCACGAGACAGGTCCGACGGGCCTGGTCCACTAACCCTCGGTCTCGGTGCAACTAAACAAGCAATAAATAACCGACATTAGAATAAACCTAACAGAAATCCTAGAATTCAATCTAGAGTATTCAAATACAGAAACAGAATTAGGGTTCGACTGGATATCACGTTTTACGAGAATTCTACCGAAAATCCGGCAGAACCTCCCCTGTAAAACGGACATCTCTCTACTCAAAAAGTAGAGCCGACCCTGCAAAGAAAATACACTTCAAAAATAAACACCACAATCAATCATAACCCCTCGGTCGGACTCCAGACTACAATCTGTCGACCGGGGTCCACAAACACAGAATATATATTCAAATATACCAAAAATATCCTTAAATCATAAAAATACATTTCATACGTAGAAATTACATAATAAATCTTGAAACACTGTAAAAACCGATTAAAACTCATTTTATTAGAAAAACCGTATATTATATATATAATTGAAAATAATTCACGAAAAATAGTTTTAATTAGTTAAAAATACTAAATGTTTTGTAGAAATCATTTTTATACCTTAAATAAATATTAAAACCAATTAAATTACATTTTTAGACAATTTAGGGTAAAATTACCAAAATACCCCTATATATATATATATACCTAAATTACTTCAAAAATTCACCAAAAATCATACAATTATCCAAAATTAATTTTCTCAACATATTTATCAATAATATCAATAATTAAACTCAATTAACCAATTAAATTCAATTTAAAAACACAATTAACTTAATTTTACAAAATCACATAAACTTCAATAATTAAAAATAAATACTTGGAAATTCATAAAAATTCCAAATAAATTCCTATAATTCATTTAAACACCTAATTCAACCATAAACTTCAATTTCATAATTTAAATAATTAATTTCCGAAAATTAGAAAATAATATTAAAATATTCAAAAATACCCAAAAATCCAAACAACCTCCAAAAATTCTACAAAAATTCATACATGAAGATTAAGCTACCAGGAACAACATTTGTGAAGGAAGTTTCCATGAATCATCCAAATCGAAGCTCAAAAAAATCAAATACTCAAAGAGGCCGAAAACTTCAAATCAAAACCTAAGCAATTCTAGACCATTTTAGCTCAAACCAAAGCTAGAATAACACTCACCGGAGCTCAAGGAGAAGATAGAGACCGGCGGTGTCGAAAACGGTGGCCGGAGGAGGGAGAAACGGCGGTGAGGAATGTGGTGGTCGGCGCCCGCGGGAAGAAGAAGAAGAAGAAGAAGAAGAAAAAGAAAAAGAAAGAAAAAGGAAAGAGAAAGAAAAAGGAAAAGAAAAAAAAAGAAAAAGAAAAAAAAATAAAATAAAATAAAATAATTAAATATTAATAAATAAATAATAATAAAATAATAAATTTTAATAATTTAATAATAAATAAAATAATCAAATAATAATAAATAAATAATAAAATATTAGGGTAATAATAAACCCTAATTAAATAAATATACACACATAGGCTTTATTTAATAATTTAAAAATATATATGAGTTCATACAAACCCGTAAATACATTTAAAATAATTAATAATACATTGTTTACGTGGAAATTTCCCCGAAAATGAAAGTCCCGGGAAAATTTTACGTAAAATACTGAAAATAATAGACAGTAATTAAAATAGGTTTAAAATACATATCAACTCGTAAAAATATCATATAAAATACAGAAATCATTAACTCTGCATATCCCGGTACAGTGTAAAAATATTTTAAAAACACGGGATATTACATGAATCAAAATAAATTTAATGGAAATTCTAAAGACTCGATCTAGAATTTTAGACACAGAATTAGAATAGGGATTTGACCGGACATCACGTTTTACGAGAATTCTATCAAAAATCTGGTAGAACCTCCCCTGTAAAACGGACATCTCTCTACTCAAAGAGTAGAGCCGGTCCTGTAAAGAAATACACTTCAAGAATAAACACAGAATTTACAATCACAATCCCTCGGTCGGACTCCAACTATAATTCACCGACCGAGGTCCACAATTTATAAAATAATTACAAAATACCGAAAATGCCCTTATATAATAAAAATAAATTTTATAAATACAAATTACGTAATTAACCCTAAAACACGTTAAAAACCGAAAAAAACTCATTTTAGAAAAATCGTATATTATATATATAATTTGAAAATAATTTACGAAAAATAGTTCTAATTAGTTGAAAATACTAAATTATTTGTAGAAATCATTTTTATACCCTAAATAACTATTAAAACTGATTTAATTACATTTTTAGCCAACTTAGTGTAAAATTACCAAAATACCCCTATATATATATTTACTAAAATAAATCCAAAAATTCACCAAAAATAATATAATTACTCAAAATTAATTTTCTCAACATATATTTCACTAATATCAATAAATATACTCAATTAACCAATTTATTTCAATTAAACACATAATTAACCCTATTTTTCAAAATTACATAAACTTAATAAATTCCAAATAAATATATAAAAATTCAAAAAAATTACAAATAAATTTCTATAATTCATTTCAACTCCTATAATCACCATAAAACACAATTTCATAATTTAATTAATTAATTTTCGAAAATTAGAAAATATTAATAAAATAATAAAAAATTCACAAAAATTAAAATAAATTCCAAAAATTCTAAAAAAACTTACATCATGTAGATTAAGCTTCCAAGAACAAAGTTGGTGAAGGAAGTTTTCATGAATCAACTAAATTGAAGCTAAAAAAAATTGAAACCCAAAATGGCTAAATTGAAGAAATTGAAATCTAAGCAATTCTAGACCAAATCAAGTGAAACAAAGCTTGGAATCACACTCACCAGAGCTCAAGGAGAAGATAGAGACCAACGGTGTCAAAAATGGTGGCCGAAAATGGCTTGATCAGAGTTGAGATTAAATTCGGCCTCTACTTTATTTTCCGGCCAAAACACACCGGAAAAGGGAGTTTTAGATGGTGGAAATGGCTGGAGGTAGAGGAGGAAGGCTGAGGGGCATAGTAACAGCAAAGAAAACCAGCTTGAAATGGCTGGAAATGGAAGAAATTGCGTTGGGAAGAAGAAGATGCAGGGAGGGGTAAAACAATAATTTCTGCAAACTTTGATTTTTGTTTAAAAAAAAACGTGGATATATGTATATATATATATATATATATATATATGTCCACCTTATATAATCATATTATATATATTCTCACACACAAATAATACTCACCACACAAATATTTTAATATATTTAATAATTTATACACTTAAAATTAATTAATTAATATTAAAACTAAATAATAAAAACTAAGGTAATTAATTAAATCCTAATTAATTTAAATAAATACACATATATACATTTAATTTAGCACTTAAAAATTATGTATGAGTTCATGCAAATTCGTAAAACTAGTCAAAATAATTAATATTAAATTATTTACATGTCAATTTCCCCGAAAATGGAATTTCCGGAAAAATTTTACGTAAAGTACTTAAAATAATATAAACTAATTAAAATTAGCTTTAAACAAATAACAACTCATAAAATATCATAAATATATACAAAAATTATTAACACTGCATATCCCGATGCAGTATAAAAATATTTTAAAACGTGGGATATTACATTTAATTAATGTCATGCATCATTTATTTTATGAATGTATGGATTTATTTTTTTAAACGAAGGATATCAATAGAACGTGCTACTTAGTGAGCAGCACTAAGACCGAGTACGTACCGGTATGATGATAGAATTTAGGTTATATTACTAACCTATTTATGGATATTGATTGGATTGATTTATATTATGTGAGATGTGATTTAAGAGTGTGATTGCTGGAGCTCAGTTGACTAGGGGTCTCGGGGCCAATCACACTAACAGTTAGACTACTGGAGCTCAGTTGACCAGGGGTCTCGGGGCCAATCATACTGACAGTTAGACTGCTGGAGCTCGGTTGACTTAGTGTCTCGGGGCCAGTCTACTGTCCAAATGGAACAAGTGAATTATTTGGAATAAGTGAGCCTGTATGGCTAAAGTGTTGTCTAACACTGTTTGAGATTGCGATCATTTAGAGTTCTATTTGATCCTTCATACACGAATGTTATTTTCAATATTTATATAAAATGATTTTGCTACATCTGTGTGATTTTGCCTGTATATATATTTATTATATATATTATTGAATGTGTATATTGTCATTTAGTTATGCATGTATATATATTATAATAATTCACTCAGTGAGGTCTGACTCCCCTCCGTTGACTATTTTTCAGGAGAGTCTTCATCTTCAAACCTCAATAGCAGACCCTTACACCGGATTTCTTCTGCCCCGGCTTTACTATGTAATCTACTTACTTGATTTTATTTTATAATCTAGACACTGCAGTAGTTGTAGTCAGTTGTGAGATTTATGAATTATATTTGTATGAGATATGTATTTTAAAGATTTGAACTGAAATTTGTATTAAAAGATTATATATATATGAGATGAATTTGAATTATTATATCTGTTGATGGATTATTAATTGTTTATAAGATTTATTTTTGTTGCAAGATATTATATTTATTTTTATTAATATTGCATGCATTTATTTTATTTTTAAGGCTTGTTATGGGTTCCAGATTCGAAAGAATTCCATTCCCTAGAGTCGGTCATGGCCCCTGTTTTGGGTCGTGACAAAGTTGGTATCAGAGTGGAGTTATGTCACGACCCAAACTAGGAGTCATGACCGGTGCTAGGGAATGAGAATTCTTTCGAATCCGAAACCCGTAGCAAGCCTTAAAAAAATAAAATCATGAAATAAATAATTAAAAAGTACGACATAATTAAAATTTTTCAAATCAATATATAAAATAAATACTCCAAATCCTTTCATCAATGAATACATAGTCGTACAGTTTCAAATACCATTTTTCAGAGTATACAATATCAAAACAATATAATACTCTTCCGATACAATAACACTACTACTGTAGTTTCTAGAATACAAATCAGAATTCAAAATATACATTTGCATAAAATGGCCGAGACTAAAGAACACCGGTAAGGAACTCTACAACTAAGGTTTGATGATATGGGATCTCCTAAAAAAAAATAATTGAGAGGGGTCAGACCTCACTAAGTGAATTATTATACTATATATACATGCAAACTAAACCATAATAATCAGGCATTCTTATATATATATATATACACACACACACACACACAAACATTTCACACGAATGCCAAACTCTATCTTTATAAATATACTAAATGTAGAAAACGTTTATTTTAATTCATGAAGGATCCATAGAACCCTAACAATAGCAATCCCCAATCAACCCCATCATCACTCTAGCCATACAGGCTCACTTGATTCCAAATAGAACACTTATTCCAAACTGGACAGCAGACTGGCCCTAAGACACTAAGTCGACCGAGCTCCAGCAGTCTGGCTGTCTGTGTGATTGGCCCCAAGACACTTGGTCAACCGAGCTCCAACAATCATACTATCTATCACCTCACATCTCAATCAACCCATTAGATCATTCAATCCACTTATGGACAGTAGACTAGCCCCGAGACACTAAGTCAACCAAGCTCCAATAGTCTGACTGTCAGTGTGATTGGCCCCACAATCACACTATCTAACATACCATTAATCTTAGTCAAATCAATTAAATCAATTATAATCACCCAAAATTAACTCTCACTCAACCCTATTCTTTCGCACCGGTACATACACGACTCTAGTGTTGCCCACTAGGAAGCATGTTCTATTGATATCCTTCACTTAAAATAGATCATTCATTCTG
The DNA here is from genome assembly GCA_947683625.1 of Mallotus nudiflorus. NCBI lineage: Eukaryota > Viridiplantae > Streptophyta > Magnoliopsida > Malpighiales > Euphorbiaceae > Mallotus > Mallotus nudiflorus. The sequence goes on from CANTUR010000019.1 coordinate 7,085, forward strand.
AAAATAATTAATATAGAATGATTTTCATAATAATAAAATCAACTATATATATATATATACCAAAAATATACCTAAAATATACCCAATATATTTCGCGTATATATATATATATATATATGCCAAATAAAGTATGAGATATACTAAAGGTAAATCATTAATATAGTTAAAACAATTAAGTGTGTATCAATGATACAATATGCATTTACTTAAAAATGTACCTAAATATACAAAGAATATATCCTAAGTACATAAATTACTTAATAAAACAATTATGTATAATTGTTCATTTCAATATGTGTTTAGGTTAAACATATATTCAGAAATATACTAAAAATAAACCTAATTATCTAGCATGCATATATAAAAAATAAACCCTAAATATACCACTAATGTTTTAGGTCTAAATTAATAATAAAACATGTATTTATTTGGAAATATATCTAAAATACACAAAAATAAACTTAAAAACAATTTAAGTGTAGGTTTATAATATAGCATGCAATTATTTAAGAATAAACCTAAATTATACAAATCATTTAATAAAATAATTATGGTTCAATGTACATTTAAATCATGTATAGATATTAAATTATAATAAACATAAACCTAAATATCTAACATACATATATCAAAAATAAACTCTAAATATACCAGTGATATATTAAATGTATTTAGAAAATATACAAACATTTATATATCAAGATATACTAAAAATAAACTAAAAATATACCAAATCATATTATAATTAAATTACTGATTAAACATATAATGAAAATGGAAAAAAAATCCTAAGTCATGCATCCTACATGCATTGCATATATATACAGTATAATAACTCACATGTTAGCGCTTCACGAGACAAACTCGACGGGCTTGATCCGTTAGGCCTCAGTCTCGGCGCAACTAAACAAATAAATGACAAAATGAATCAGAATAAATTTAACGGAAATTCTAAAGACTCGATCTAGAATTTTAGATACAGAATTAGAATAGAGATTTGATCGGACATCATGTTTTACGAGAATTCTACCAAAATCCGGTAGAACCTCCCCTGTAAAATGGACATCTCTGTACTCAAAGAGTAGAGTCGGTCCTGCAAAGAAAACACATTTCGGAATAACACCAAATTCACAACCACAATCCCTCGGTCGGACTCCAAACTACAATTCACCGACCGAGGTTCACAATTCACAGAATAATTATAAAATACCGAAAATGTCCTTATATAATAAAAATACATTTTATAATTCCAAATTACATAATTAACCCTAAAACTTATTAAAAACCGATAAAAACTCATTTATTTAGAAAAATTGTATAATATATATATAATTTGAAAATAATTTACGAAAAATAGTTTTAATTAATTGAAAATACTAAATAATTTGTTGAAATCATTTTTATACCCTAAATAACTATTAAAACCAATTTAATTACATTTTTAGCCAATTTAGTGTAAAATTACCAAAATACCCCTCTATATATAAATTTACTAAAATAAATCAAAAAATTCACCAAAAATAATATAATTACTCAAAATTAATTTTCTCAACATATATTTCAATTATATCAATAAATATACTAAATTAACCAATTTATTTCAATTAAACACATAATTAACCCTATTTTTCAAAATTACATAAACTTAATAAATTCCAAATAAATATATAAAAATTCAAAAAAATTAAAAATAAATTTATATAATTTATTTCAACACCTATAATCACCATAAAACATAATTTAATAATTTAATTAATTAATTTCAAAATTAGAAAATATTAATAAAATAATAAAAAATTCATAAAAATTAAAATAAATTCAAAAAATTCTACAAAAATTATAGCTTGTAGATTAAGCTTCCAGGAACAAAGTTTGTGAAGGAAATTTTCATGAATCAATCAAAGTGGAGCTAAAAAAATTTGGAAACCCTAATAGTCTGAAATGAAGAAATTGAAATCTAAGCAATTCTAGACCAAATCAAGTGAAACAAAGTTCGTAATTACACTCACTGGAACTCAAGGAGAAGATAGAGACTGGTGGAGTCAAATTTGGTGGCCGGAAATGGCTTGATCGGAGTTGACTTTCATTTTCGGCCTCCTTGAAAAATTCAGCCAAAACACACTGGAAAAAGGGAGCTTTAGGTGGTGGAAATGGCTGGAGGTGGAGGAGGAAGGCTGAGGGACACAGTGATGGCAAGAAAACCAGCTGGAAATGGCTAGAAATGGAAGAAAATGTGTTGGGAGGAAGAAGAAGAAGGGAGGGGCAAAATCGTAAATAAAGCAAACTTTTGATTTTTATTATAAAATAATGTATATATATATATATATATATATATATATATATATATATCCACACTTATATTATAATATTATATATATTCCCACACACAAATAATACTCACCACACAAATATTTTATTATATTTAATAATTTATACACTTAAAATTAATTAATTAATACAAAAATTAAATAATAAATTAAGAAAATTAATTAAGCTCTAATTAATTTAAATAAATACACATATATAAAATTTATTTTAGCACTTTAAAATTATATTTGAGTTCATGAAAATTCGTAAAACTAGTCAAAATAATTAATATTAAATTATTTACATGTCAATTTCCCCGAAAATACAATTCCCAAAATTTTTTTACGTAAAGTACTTAAAATAATATAAAATAATTAAAATTAGCTTTAAACAAACAACAAAATCATAAAATATCATAAATATATACAAAAATTATTAACACTGCATATCCTGATGCAGTATAAAATTATTTAAAAACTCGGGATATTACAAGTTCTGTGTCAGGGCCTTAATTATATGAGTTGTGGCCCTAGTTTTCAGTGTTATGTTTTCTTTGAAACTACTATAGTGAATTAGGTTCGAGTATGTCTTGAAGAGTATTCCTTGATTTAGTTTTCTGCGTATTCCTCCATTGTCTGTTTTGTCTGAATCCTTCTGTTTGTATTTTTAGAATGAGGAGGCGAGCGTGTGTCGCTCCACCGATCGTTGAGGCCGAGGATGATGAGTCCTTCTAGGATGAGGTTTTACCTCCTGAGCCACCAGTTAGACGCAGAGGTCGTGGCAGAGGTAGACCATGAGGAGCGACAAGTTACCATAGACAGAGAAAGATACAGGATGAGGAGCCTGTAGAGCCTGAGTATAAGGATATTCCTATACCTCCAATTGTTCCGCCTGTTTACCCTGTCTATCAGTAGGGTATGTCTGACCCTGAGGTAGCTCTATTCTCTGCTAGAGTTGGCAGGATTGCTTTCGATGGGACTTCCGATCCTTTAGATTTTCTGCATGCGATCGAGACTAGGACTCGGACTGCTCACATCAAGTGCCAGCGGATCATGATAGTTGAGCTTTCAGTTGAGGGACTAGCCCTGGACTGGTTCATTCAGACGATCCAGCCTTACATGTTGATGATGACCTGGGCTCAGTTCAAAGAGCGATTTATAAGGAGATTCTTCCCAGAGCCGCTTGGCATGAGTTATCATCTTCGGTTGACTAGTATTTCTCACGGTGACAGATCAATTGAGGAGTATACCCGAGAGTTCCTTCGGCTTGGTAGATATGCAGAGGATCTGATGCGAGACCAGTATTTTGCAGTCACCACATATGTCACTGGATTGGGTTCTGCATTTGCTGGTATGCCTACAGTGGGCCTTACTCTGGAGTCGGTGATTGAGTTGGCTAAGGAGATTGGGCTGAGGCTAGTCAGGTAGGGAGCTATGCCTGATTATTACCAACTAGGTGTTCAGTCGAGTGGATTTCAGACTACTTTGTATTTGAGTTTCCAGATTGGTTCGAATAGTCAACAGAAAGGTCCAGCTCAGTAGAGTCAGAGGCAGTAGCGGATGCATCAGAGCAGTAGACATGGCCGTGGAGGTCAGCGTAGACCATTTAGACTTGGGTTAGGTGCTTCGAGCAGCAGTAATGGACGCAGTTCCAGATCAGCTGCCAGTGTTTGCCAGACCTGAGACAGAGTCCATCAGGGACCATGTTACATGACACTATTGACATGCTTCAGATGCGGGAAAACGGGACATTACGCTAGATTGTGTCCTTATTCCGGGTATCAGCAACCGTAGATTCCGTAATTTCCATAGCAGTCGATTGCTAGTGCTACACCCGTTCCTTTTCAGTTGCCTCCAGCCCAACATCAGAGTTCTACTCAGCTTGTTCCCTAGTAGGGTCATGGTAGAGGTGCCAGAGGAGGTGCCAGAGGTATTGGCTAGGCTTTTACCAGCCAGTAGGGAGGTCGAGGACAGGCCAGAGTTTTTCATCTTCCTCAACAGGATGCTCAGGCATCTAATCCAGTCGTGGTAGGTATTATTTCTGTCTATTACCTAGATGCATGGGTTCTGTTTGATCTGGGTGCCATGCATTCGTTCGTTTCTCCTGTTTTTGCTTCCAAGTCTTATTGGCAAGCTTTGAGGATGACTTTTCCTTTGTCTGTTGCCACTCCTCTAAGTGATTCTTTGGACACCGATGTTGTTCTTCATGGTTGTCCAGTTCTCGTGGGAGATAAAGAATTATCCATTGATTTGATTCTATTGGATGTGATGGAGTTTGATGTCATTCTGGGTATATATTGGTTATCTCAGTACTATGCTGTGGTGGATTATTGGAGTAAAGAGGTGACTTTCAGAATTCCTGGTGAAGAAGAATTTAAGTTTGTGGGTGATAGGAGTTCAGCACCTCATAATCTCATTTTTGCTATTATGGTTAGGAAGTTACTGAGGAAAGGTTGTTAGGGATATTTGGCATTGGTCAGGGATACTTCAATAGAGAAGTTGTCACTCACAGATGTTCTTGTTGCCTATGAGTTTCCTGATGTTTTTCCTGAGGAGTTGCCAGGTTTACCACCTCACAAAGAGATTGAGTTCTATATAGATGTGGTTTCAAGCACTACTCCTATATCTATGCCACCCACAGAATGGCTCCTACAGAGTTGAAAGAGTTGAAGGAGCAGTTGTAAGAGTTGTTAGATAAGGGTTTCATTAGACCCAGTGTTTCTCCTTAGGGTGCACCAGTCCTGTTGGTGAAGAAGAAGGATGGTACCCTGAGACTATGCATTGACTACAGAGAGCTAGACAAGGTGACAGTGAAGAATAAGTATCCTCTCCCAAGGATAGATGACTTGTTTGATCAGCTACAGGGTGCACAGTTCTTTTCTAAGATTGATATGAGGTCGGGTAATCATCAGTTGTGGATCAGTGAAGCCGATGTTCCTAAAATGGCATTTTGCACTTGATATGGTCATTATGAGTTTCTGGTGATGTCTTTTGGCTTGACTAATGCACCAACAGCTTTTATGGACCTGATGAACAGGGTATTCAAACCGTATGTGGATCAATTTATAGTAGTCTTCATCGATGATATACTAGTGTATTCGAGGAGTATCGAGGAGCATGTATATCACTTGAGGATTGTACTACAGACACTGAGAGAACATCAGCTTTATGCTAAATTCTCAAAGTGTGATTTCTGGATGGAGAGTGTTACTTTTCTTGGACACGTGGTGTCTAAAGAGGGTATCCAAGTTGATCCACAGAAGATTGAAGCAGTGTCTGAGTGGCCCAGACCGACTTCTATTATAGAGATTCAGAGTTTTCTGGGTTTAGCCGGGTACTATAGGAGGTTTGTATAGGATTTTTCCAGAATTGCAGCCCCTATGACTCCCTTGACTCAAAAGAATGTAAGATTTGAGTGGTCAAAAGCTTGTGAGAATAGTTTTCAGTTGTTAAAGGAGAAGTTGACCATAGCCCTAGTGTTAGCTTTGCTTAATGGTGTGGACAAGTTCACAGTTTATTGTGATGCCTCTAGAGTTGGCCTTGGTTGTGTGTTGATGCAGAATGGTAGGGTGATAGCCTATGCTTCAAGGCAGTTAAAGAAGCATGAGCAGAACTATCCTACATATGACCTTGAGATGGCTGCAGTGATCTTTGCTCTCAAGATTTAGAGACATTATCTGTACGGGGTGACTTGTGAGATTTATACTGATCACAAGAGCCTTAAGTACATTTTCCAGCAGAGAGATCTGAATCTAAGGCAAAGGAGATGGTTGGAATTGTTAAAAGATTATGACCGTGAGATTTTATATCATCCTGGCAAGGCTAATGTGGTAGTAGATGCCTTGAGTAGAAAGTCCTCAGGTAGTAGTGCTCATATCAATGTGGAGAGGAGACCGTTGATCCAGGAGTTGCATCTGTTGGTGGATCAAGGTCTGATGATGAAGATTAGTAGGTCAGGTGGACTGCTAGCTTAGTTTAAGGTGCAATCAGTACTGAGAGATAGGATTACGGTAGCTCAGAGCTGAGATCCTATTCTAGAAGAGCTTATAGAGAATGTCCGTGCAGGGAAGTTCACTGATTTCACACTCGATGATGATGGTGTATTGTGGATCAGTGGTAGATTGTGTGTTTCTGATATGGATAATTTGAGAGAAGAGATGTTAGAGGAAGCACATTCTACAACTTATAGCGTACATCTGGGTGTCACTAAGATGTACCACAGTATCAGAGACTTGTATTGATGGGACAAACTGAAGAAGGATGTCGCTGATTATGTTTCTAAGTGCTTGACGTGTCAGCAAGTGAAAGCTGAGCATCAGAAGCCTTCTGGGAAGCGTCAGCCTCTTCCTATTCCTGAGTGGAAGTGAGAAAGGATAGCTATGGATTTTGTGGTCGGTTTACCTCATTCTAAGGATGGATACGATTCCATCTGGGTGATTGTAGACAGGTTGACCAAGTCTGCACATTTCTTGCATGTGAAAGCCACCTATTATGTAGCTAAATTGGTGAAGCTGTATGTGAAGCATATTGTGTGCCTTCATGGAGTACCTATTTCCATTGTGTCAGACAGAGGTTCAGTATTTACCTCTCATTTTTGGCAAAAGTTGTAGGAAGCAATGGGCACTAGGTTGGACTTTAGTACTGCTTTTCATCCTCAGACAAATGGTCAGTCTGAGAGGACGATCCAGACACTGGAAGATATGTTGAGAATGTGTGTTCTGGATTTAGGAAGTAGCTGGGATAATCATTTGCCACTTGTAGAGTTTGCATATAATAACAGTGACCATAGCAGTATTGGTATGGCACCATATGAGGTGTTGTATGGAAGGAAGTGTATATCCCCTTTGAGTTGGGATGAGATTGGTGAGAGAGCTTTGACTGGACCTGAGATGGTTCAGGATGCTGCAGAGAAAGTCACCGTGATCAAGCATAGATTAGAGACCGCAGTTAGCAGGCAGAAGAGCTATGCAGATCCTAGGTGTAAAGATGTAGAATTTCAGGTTGGAGACTTTGTTTTCCTGAAGGTGTCTCTGATGAAGGGTGTGATGAGATTTGGCAGGAAGGGTAAGTTAGCACCGAGATATATCAGACCATTTGAGATTCTGGAGAGAGTTGGCACTGTTACATATCGATTGGCTTTGCACCCGAGTATGTCTCAAGTGCATCCGGTATTTCATATCTTGATGCTGAGGAAGTATATCTTAGACCCTTCACGCGTGTTGCAGCCTAACAGCATTGAAGTGAATGAAGATCTGACGTTCTTGGAAGAACCTGTGGCGATCATTGATTATCAAGTTCGACAATTGCATTCAAAATAGATTCAGATGGTCAAGGTTCTATGGCGTAGCAATAGAGTAGAGGAGTATACATGGGAGACTGAAGCTGAGATGCAAGCTTCTTACCCGTATCTCTTCCCTTCTTGACTTGTATTTATTCTTTTTCTGAAATTCGGGAACGAATTCTTATAAAGGGGGAAGACTGTAATATCCCGAGTTTTAAAATAATTTTAAATTGCATCGGGATATGCAGTGTTAATAATTTATATATATATTTTTGATTATTTAATTAGCTTATTATTTATTAAAGTTATTTTTATTTATTTTAAGTCTTTCACGTAAAATTTTCCTGAGAGTTTTATTTTCGGAGAAATTAAAACTTAAATAAATAAATATTAATTATTTTAGACGGTTTTGTGAATTTGCATGAGTCCATGCACGATTTTTAAGTGTCGAATAAAAATATATACATATACATGCATATATGCACATTTAAATAAAATTAGGGTTTATTTTAATTAAATTTATATTATATAATTTTAATAATTATTATGTGTATTATATATGTATATGTATATATATTATTATTTGGGTGTGTGGTGTATATTAATTTGAATATAATATTTATATATTATAATAATATAAACTATAGTTATATATATACATATATATACATATATACTTTGCAAAACATAAAGTTTGCCATATTTACAACTTGTGCCACCCGATCACCCTCAAGTTGCCTGACGCCCTTTCACCCACTTTTGGTGACTGCAACTTCGGTTTCTCACCGGCGAAGTGCCTCTCAGCCGTCCTCCTCCATTTCCAGCCCATTCCGCCGCCCTTAGCTCCCTTTTTCGACGTTATTTGACTGGATTTTCCTCAAGAAGCCAAAACTTACTTCTAACGCCGATCAGCAAGATTCCGGCCACTGTTTGAAGTGCCACCGATCTTTATCTCTACCTTGAGCTCTGGTGAGTGCATTTCTAAGCTTGGTTTCACTTGATTTGGTATAGATTTCCCTAGGTTTTCAATTTTCAATTTCAGCCACTTTGAGTTCTTGAATTTTTTGAGCTTTGATTTGAATGATTCAAGAAAACTTCCTTTATAAAGATTGATCCTAGTAGCTCAATCTACATGCTATAATTTTTGTAGAATTTTTAGGAATTATTTTGATTTTTGTGAATTTTTTATTATTTTATTAATATTTTCTAATTTTCGTAAATTAATTAATTAAATAATAAAATTGTAATTTATGGTGTTTATAGGTGTTAAAATGCATTTTAGAAATTTATTTGTAATTTTTGTGATTTTTATATAATTATTGTGAATTTAATTAATTTCTATGATTTTTAGAAAATTAGGTTAATTATGTATTTTATTGAAATTAATTCATTAATTGAGTATATTTATTGATATTATTGAATTATATGTTGAGAAATTAATTTTTGAGTAATTATATTATTTTTAGTGAATTTTTGTATAATTATAGTGAATTTATATATAGTAGGGGTATTTTGGTAATTTGGCACTAAATTGGCTAAAAATATAATTAAATTGGTTTTAATAGTGATTTGAGGTATAAAATTATTTCTACAAATTATTTAGTATTTTTAACTAATTAAAACTATTTTTCGTAAATTATTTTCAAATTATATATAATATACTATTTTTCTAAATAAATGAGTTTTTATCGATTTTTAATATGCTTTAAGGTTAATTATGTAATTTGGATTTATAAAGTGTATTTTGGTTAATGTTTATGAATTTATCGAGAATTATGGATTTTTAATAATATTTTATTAAAATTAGGGTTTTTATGTATTTATCGGTAAAATAATTATTTTTAGTGCTTTAAATTTCTAATATTGCTATACTTTGGTATAATAAGGGTATTTTTGGTATTTAAAATGTGTTTTGTGTTTACCTCGTGATTTATGAACCTTGATCGATAGAATTGTAGTTTGGAAGTCCGACCGAGGGGTTGTGAAACTGAGTTTATCCGAAGTGTGTTTCTTTGCAGGACCGGCTCTATTCTTTGAGTAGAGAGATGTCCATTTTATAGGAGAGGTTCTACCGAATTTTTAGTAGAATTCTCGTAAAACGTAATATTCGGTCGAATTCCTATTCTGATTTTGTGTCCGTTATTTCTAGATCGAGTCTCTGGAATTTCAATAGATTTATTCTAATTCTATATTGTCATTTGTTTGTTTAGTTGCGCTGAGACCGAGGCCTAGTGGACTAGGCCCGTCGAACCTGTCTTAAGGAGTGCAATAACTGTGAGTTGTTATCTTATATATACGTGTTCTAGGATGCATGTTTTTAGAAATGTATGTTTTATTTGTATAAAATATGCATAAATTATTTAATAATTGCTTAGGTTTATTTTGGTATATTTTAAATTAAATGCATGTTTTGTTAGGAATTTATACCTAAAATTTTTTTAATTATATTTATAGTTTATTTTATAATTAAATTGAATTTATTTGACGTATGTATACTCGAAATATACTTGGTTTATTTTTGGTATATTTCTAGTATATATATGGTTTATATTGTTATTTTAACTAATATCATGCATCATTTATTTTATGAATGTCTGGATTTATTTTTTTAAATGAAGGATATCAATAGAACGTGCTACCTAGTGGGCAGCACTAGGACCGAGTACGTACCGGTACAACGATAGAATTTAGGTTATATTACTAACCTATTTGTGGATATTGATTGGATTGATTTATATGATGTGAGATGTGATTTGAGAGTATGATTGCTGGAGCTCGGTTGACCAGGGGTCTCGGGGCCAATCACACTGACAGTCAGACTACTGGAGCTCGGTTGACTTAGTGTCTTGGGGCCAGTCTACTATCCAAATGGAACAAGTGAATTATTTGGAATAAGTGAGCCTGTATGGCTAAAGTGTTGTCTAACACTGTTTGAGGTTGCGATCATTTAGGGTTCTATTTGATCCTTTATATACGAATGTTATTTTCAATATTTATAGAAAATGATTTTGCTACATCTGTGTGATTTTTCCTGTATATATATTTATTATATATATTATTAAATGTGTGCATTGTCATTTAGTTATGCATGTATATATATTATAACAATTCACTCAGTGAGGTTTAACTTCCCTCCGTTGACTATTTTTCAGGAGAGTCTTCATCTTTGGACCTCAGTAGCAGACCCTTACGCCTAATTTCTTCTGCCCCGGCTTTACTATGTAATATGCTTACTTGATTATATTTTATAATTTAGACACTGCAGTAGTTGTAGTCAGTTGTGAGATTTATGAATTATGTTTGTATGAGATATGTATTTTAAAGATTTGAATTGAAATTTGTATTAAAAGATTATATATATATAAGATGGATTTGAGTTATTATATCTGTCGATGGATTATTAATTGTTTATGAGATTTATTTCCACTACGAGATATTATATTTATTTTTATTATTATTGCATGCTTTTATTTTATTTTTAAGGCTTGTTACGGGTTCCGGATTCGAAAGAATTCTCATTCCCTAGTGCCAGTTATGGCCCCTGTTGTGGGTCGTGAAAAATACAAAACTCAAATTCTTATTTATTGGAATAGGTCATTATATGGTGTCATAATGACACCATATCATAAAAAATTAATTGACATTTATAAGTGAAATAAGTTAATTTTTTTTCTTTACCCAATAAACCGGTAACATTAAAATTTCTTTGAATTTGGGAATTCTCTCATTTCACACATTAACATTTGATAACTAAGCCTCCTTTCTTCTTCTTCAACTTCTACATCTCTAATATCAGATTTTTTGCAAAAAAAAAAAAAAAATCTTTTCTATTGGCTAACATGAGACATTTTTGTTAGCCTTAGTTGTGGATTTTAGAAAGCAATCCTTATATTTCTAAATCCTGATGAAAATATCAAGGTAATATGTAATAATTCTGATTTTTAAATTATTTTATTAAATAATGAGATATGCAGTGTTAATAAAATTTAAAAGATAAATTTAATTATTTTACTATTTTGTGATTTATTATTATTATTTTATGTTTAATTTAATTTCTACGTAAATATATTATTATGGAACTTATTATTTTAGACGTTTAAATTCCATTGTGTATATTTATTATTTTCGAATACTATTATTCTGATAACATTAATATAGTGCATGGTTATTATTTTTATTATTATCATTAGTATTATTTTGATAACACTAGTTTATGTGCATTACTATTTGTATTATTCTTATTTTATTAAATATACATTATTTGTATTATTAATTATTTAATAATTATGGTTTTTATTATTGTTACTTTTAAAGGATATTTTATGTGTTTATTTTTATGTGTGTGTGATTATAATGTGAGTGTATATATATATATATATATGTGTGTGTGTGTGTGTGTGTGTGTGTGTGTGTGTGGATTAAATGAGTGGTAGAGATTTGTTTAAACTAAAGTTTTATTATATTATATTATCCTCACGCAGGAGCTGCCATAGCTTCACTATCATCATCATCATTTGCTCATCTTCTTCTTCCCGTCATCACTGCCATGGGAGAAGCTGCAGAAGCCGCCGAGAGTGACAACAGCGGCATCCTCCTCCTCGCATGAAGACCACCTGCAGCAACAGCCTTCCGCCGCAACACCAGCTTCGCCGCCACTACCCCCTGCTGTCACTAGAGACGACAGTCTTGCAGTAGCAGCCTCCCTCTGCCCTTGATCCCTTTGTTAGGTAAGTTAGTTGTAGTTAGTATTAGTTGTTAGGTGGTTATTTATGGTAGTTTTAGGTTGATTTTGGGTTGATCTATATATATACTAGTTTATCTAAGTTATTGTGGTTAATTTTTGACTATTTTATATTTAATTATTAAAATTTTGTTAATTAATTATTTTAATTATGAATTTGGTTAAATTATTGTTATTATCTATTTTTATTAATTTTGGCATTGAGAAATTAAATTTTTGGGATTATTATATAATTTTTAGAAATATTTATAGTTTATGTAAATTTTGGAATATTGAATTAAAGGTGCATTTTGATTGAATTTAGAGTTTAATTTTGTGTTTTAGTTGATATTAGAAGGTTATTTATTGATAAAATAATTTTTATGAATTTATATAATTTTTATGGAATTTATATAAATTATGAGTATTTTAAATTATTAAGTTAAATAAGTATTTTTGTTGAAATTATTGGTTAAATATATGTTTTAGTTGATTTTATAATTATTTAAGGTAATAAAATGATTTTTAAAAATTAACTATTATTTTTAACTAATTAATACTATTTTTTCAAAAAAAAATTGTTTTCAAATAATATATTATATATATTATTTTGGAAATAAAATGGGTTTTAAACTAATTTTATTATATGATTAAGCTATTTAGGCAATTAAATGTGAATTTTGTCATGTTATGTTGAATAATTATAAAAGTTGAATTTTTATTAATATTATATAATGTTTGAGATTTTATTAGTTAATTGTGATAATTTTAGAATATTATGTGAATAATAAGTGTATTTATTATTTCGAGACTAAATGTGTATTTTATTATTTTTGTGATATTAAATTGTAATTTTAAATATTATTTACAATTTATGTTAATTTAATTGTAAAATGGGAATTTTATTCCATTTATGAATTTTTATTATCAAATATTATTTAAATTAGACTTTAATGTTTTAATTGGAAAATAAAGGTTTTTACATATTTTTATGGGTTTTTGATGATTTTTATTATTTTACTGTTTAATATTGTTGTTTGTGTATTGTGAACCTCAGTTGGGGATTTGTGGAGTTTAGTATCCCAACCTGAGGTGTTGTGTTTTGTGATTTTAGAAATATATTTTCTGTGCAGGATCGACCCTACTTTTGTAGGGAGATGTCCGTTTTATAGAGGAGACTCTGTCGAAATTTCGATAGATTTCTCGTAAAATGTGACAACCGGTCCGAGTCTAGTTTTGAATTTTTGATTGAGTCTTTCTATAGTAATCATAGAAGCATAGAGTTATAAGTTTATTCTAATTGTTGATGTTATTTTATTTTTCTAGTTGCGCTGAGACCGAGGCCTAACAGACCAGGCCCGCCGAGTCTATCTCGTGGAGCACGAATCTGTGAATTATATATATATATATATATATATATATATATATATATATATATATATATATATATATATATATTGCATTTAGGATGCATGACTTAGGGTTTTTCTTTCATTTTCATTATATGTCTTAAATGTATATTCATTCATAAGCGTTTATTTAAATGATTAGTATACTTTACGTATATTTTTAGTATATTTTTGATTTATTCCTAAATAACTGCATGCCATATTATTGATTTGTACTTAAATTGTTTTTAAGTATATTTTTGGTATATCTTTGATATATTTCCTAATAAATGCATATTTTATTATTGATTTAAACCTAACATGTTATTGGTATATTTAGGGTTTATTTTTGATATATGCAAGCTAGATAATTAGGTTATTTTTGGTATATTTTTGGATATGTGTTAAACCTAAATGCATGTTTTAGTACATATACATGTTTTAAATGAATATTTGTGCATAATCGTTTTATTAAATGATTTGTGTACTTAGGGTATAACTTTAGTATATTTAGGTATATTTTTTTAAGTAAATGCATGTTATATTATTGAAACACACTTAAATTGTTTTAAATTATATTAATGGTTTATCTTTAGTATATTTCATGTTTTATTTGACATATATATACCTGAAATATACTTGGTTTATTTTAGATATATTTTTGGTATATATATGGTTTATTTTACTATTATGAATGATATTCTACATTATTTATTTTCCATATGAATGATTTATTATAAATGAAGGATATCAATAGAATGTGCTACTTAGTGGGCAACACTAGGACCGTGTACGTACCAGTGTGATAGATCAAGGTTGAGTGAGAATTAATTGTGTTATTTATAATTGACTTGATTAAGACTAATGGTGATGTGATTGAGAGTGTGATTGCTGGAGCTCGGTTAACCAAGTGTCTCAGGGCCAATCATACTGACAGTCAGACTGCTTGAGCTCAGTTGACTTAGTTTCTCGAGGCCAATCTACTGTCCAAAATGGAATAAGTGATTTACTTGGATTTAAGTGAGCCTGTATGGCTAGAGTGATTATATGATTGATTGAGGTTACGATTAATAGGGTTCTATTTAATCCTTCATGTATTAAAATAAATGTTTTCTGCATTTAATATATTTATAAAAGTAGAGTTTGACATTTATGTGAAAGGCGTGAATATATATATATATATATATATATATATATATATATATATATATATATATAAATGCATGATTGGATATGGTTAGATTGCATGTATATATAGTATAATAATTCACTCAGTGAGGTCTGACCCCCCTCATTTATTTTTTTTTCAGGAGATCTTATATTGTCAGACCTTAGTAGTAGAGTTCTTCGTCGGTGTTCTTCAGTCCCGGCTAGTTTATGTAAATGTAAATTTTGAACTCTGATTTGTATTCTAGAAACTGCAGTAGTAGTGTTATTGTATCAGAAGAGTATTATTTTATTTTGATATTTTATACTCTGAGAGTTGAATTGAGTATTGTATGAATATATTTATTTACGAAAGGATTTGGAGTATCTATTTTTTTTATATATTGGTTCGAATTTTTTTTAATTTTGTCGTACTTTTTATTTATTTATTGCATGATTTTATTTTCTAAGGCTTGCTACGGGTTCTGGATTCGAAAGAATTCTCATTCCCTAGCACCAGTGATGGCCCCTAGTTTGGGTCGTGACATAATATTTGAAAATGATGTCATGATTACGAGGATTTTGAATTTACACAAGGAAAAAGGAAGGAAAGAACATATGAATTTGACCACCAATGATAAGCCTAGAAGGTGAACTCGCCAGTCTTCACCGCCTAGACCACCTCGAATGAACACCACCATCAGCCTCCCCTCTACACTCGACTCTTCTCCACCCAAGTTTCCCCAGTTTGCGTATACATCTTTAACCACTCTCCTAGATTGTCAGCTTGATAGAATAATTAACCTTATGGTTTCAATTAACTCTTCAATCTATTAACATTATGGTTTCAATGGAGCTATATATAAGGTTAATTGGGTGGAGAAGAGACTGTTATAACCTATACAATGATTTCTTCAATCTGCACACCTTTTGATCATATTTTTTTTGATGCCGTGTATCCCAGTGGAAGTTCTATATATATTTCCTCAGATAATTCTCCATGTAGAAAGGTATTCTTGACATCAAACTGATGTAACAGCCAATCCAAGTTTACAGCTAAAGACAATAAAACTTGAATCGTGTTGATTTTAGCTATTGGTGCAAATGTCTCTATGTAGTCAATCCCATAGGTCTGGGTATACCCTTTCACCACAAGTCTCATTTTTAATCTTTCAATTATGCCATCTGCTTTATATTTCATAGTGTAAATCCATCGACATCCTACTAGCTTCTTTCTTAGTGGACAAGCAACAATATCCTAAGTTCCATTCTTTTATAAGGAATGCATCTTCTCATTCATAGAATTTTCCCACCTTAGGTTGGCTAGAGCTTCCTACACACTGTTAGGAATAGCTATAATAGATAATTAATTTATAAATGCCACATTTGATTCTGAAAAATGGTGGTTGGACACATAATGATTTATGGGATATTTAACTTTACTAGTAAGGTTTATAGGTCAGTTTAGGAACACCTTTGGTGTGATGTGGTGGTAATTGCCTTTTTTATAGTTTAAGTATTGGATTAGGAGCATCCTCAGTGGTTGATTGGTGTGGTATATCAATGAGGGGCTCTAACTTAAAAGATAGAGTTATATCTTCAACAGGTTGTATTACTTCTTTAGTATCTAAGTAATCATTATCATAATGATCCAATGGTATACCACTTATATTCAAATCACCATTGTTTTTAAAATCAATCTCTTTAGAACTAGGATAATCACACTATAAATATCAACATCTAGAGTCTAGATTTCCTTTTAGTACTCTCCCTAAAGTTCAGACTTAGAGCAAAAATATATTGCATGTTCATGAAATACCATATCCACTATGACAAACATACATTTAATTAGAGGATGATAACATTGGTAACCTTTTTAGTTCATGGCATATCTAAGAAAAACACATCGAAGAGCTCATAGAGTCAACTTATTTTGTTGATGTTGATAAAGATATACAAACACCACATAAATAAATGCAAGAGGAGGATAATTTGGGACAGTTAGAGAAACCACCATTTTAGAGAGTGCTTGGAATGGTGTTTGAAAGTTAATGGAGCTTGAGGGTACTCGATTAATTAGATATGCTGCAGTGGTAAGTGCTTCTCCCTAATAAGATAGTGGCATATGATCTTCAATTAATAAAGCACATACAACTTCTAATAATGTTGATTCTTTCTCTCGGTAACCCCATTCTATTAGGGAGTGTTGGAATAAGTAGTTTTATTGATAATTCTATGCTCCTCCAAATACCTTCAAAGTTCAGAACTTTAATACTCTCTACCATTATCACTGCAAAAAACCTATACCTTGGCATTATATTGAGTTCCAATAATTTTATAAAATTTTTGAATTAATAAGTTCACTTCACTTTTAGTTTTCATTAGCCATAACCAAATCATCCTAATACAATCATTAATAAAAGTAACAGACCAATGCAATCCACCCATAGTAGAAACTTTTGATGGACCTGGTACATTAGAATGTATCACTATAAAAGAATAAGGACTTCTATTTAAAATTAATGGAAATGAAGTTTGATGACTCTTTGCTAATTTGCATACATCATATTGACAACTAGAACTATTCAATTTCTCAAATAAGCTAGGAAATAACTTTTTCAAATAACCAAAGGAAGTACATCCCAAATGTCGACACCATAACCATATTTGAGATTTTAGATTCTCCTTCTTAAAGCTACCCACTATTAAAACTTAACATAATTGATCTAAACTCTTTGACATCAAATCCAACTAGTACAACTTCTAAAAATGCCTTAAGGGGTGAATAAGGTTATTGAATTAAAATAGAAAATTAAAAGAATTATTTGCAAGAATTGAAAGAATATTAAAAAGGAAGAATGATGAATATAAGAATTTAAGGGGTTTAGATTCTCAACAATCCTATGTCTCCACCTAACTTATCCCCAAGTTAGGATTTTCAATTACCCATAATTTTATTCATAAGATTGAGATTACACAAGAGTTTTATGGCTCACTCTTACAACCTTACAACTTGAGTTTTTAAGGCTCATTCAAAAACCAAATCCTAAGTGTTTCAGTGGACAACACTTAAACTAATTCCTTTTAGAATATAATCTCACTTACCATTTTCTTAATCCAAAAAAATAGAAGAATAAGAATATCTATTCTAACACTCACCAACTCTCACAAGAGTTATAAAAATATGAAATGAAATTAAAGAGAATTTTGAAAGCTTAATTGAATGCATAAGAAAGTATAATGAGTAAACAAGTTTCTCAACATTTCAATTGAACTTTAGAGGTTGTTTATATAGATAAACAACTCAAATTATGGCTATTAGAGTCATTGATTGTATCTCCAAAGTATCTAATTGATTTTTAAATTAATCTTGGACATTTGCAGCTAAAATGATGCTCATGATCATGGGGAAGAAGTCTTGGCTCATGAGGATCAAAAGTAGAGCTGTTGCTTTTGAAATTTTGTCAAACCTGCTTGTTGTGAGCTGTCAGAAGGATGCTCATGAGATGGGTGTGTCTACTCATGATTATGAGCACTCCTAGTGAGTGTCGCTGTCCAAAATGAGCAACCAAAGGAGACTACTCGCGACTGGCTCATAACACTCTTATAAGGAGACACTTGTAAGTCCAAAAATATATCTTTTTAACACATAAAAGCTCTAGATACTTTAGGTATAAGATTAAGATATTATACTTTACCAAAATATAGTATAATGATAGTATTTCATATTTTCGAACTTAAACTAATAATTTTGATACAAATAAGTTCCTACACACTTGAAAGAAATCATTAGAAACTTACATTGATTGTCAAAATCTAAAATTAGGAGTTTAATCATGAAAATGGTCAATAATCTTCCCCTTTTTGGCTTTGACAACTAATTTGATAAAAATAAATAAATTGTGTGTGAGTGCCAATGAATTAACCTAAATAGATATGTGCTATATAAAATAGCTCCCCATTTCAAATTAAATAAATGCAATATATGAAAATACTTTCATCCCCTTAATATATGCATAAAATCAATAAGATGCATCATGTATCAGAGTATAAAATAAATTGAATTATCATAGCATATATAAGGAGTATCAAATGATTGTAAAGGAGATTATTTTTTTTAAACACCAATTTGAAAATGGTTTAATAAAAAATTTCTCCTTTAAATAAATATATTTATTTATTACTCCCCTTTTATAGACATGATAAGAAATATAAATTTAATATTTGAATCCCTTTCATAAAAAAATAAAAACAACATAAAATTTTAACAAGAATATGGCCTAACATGAAAAATGTGTTAAAAACATAATAACATGATCATTAAAATAAATTTTTAGACAATTTGAAGGAAATAATGTCAAACATATACGCATGTAGTGCTACTAAAATGCATCACAAAAATAGTACATATAGCACTTGACAAGTTTAACTATCACATGATCATATAAAGCTTAGCTAGCTAACATACATG
Organism: Mallotus nudiflorus; assembly: GCA_947683625.1. Lineage (NCBI taxonomy): Eukaryota > Viridiplantae > Streptophyta > Magnoliopsida > Malpighiales > Euphorbiaceae > Mallotus > Mallotus nudiflorus. The sequence goes on from CANTUR010000019.1 coordinate 26,397, forward strand.
ATCATATAGCTCTTAGCATATCACAAACAAAGCTTCTTCTCCCCTTTTGTCGAAGACAAAAAGAAAAGAGAGAGAGATAAAGGAAAATAAATCTAAAGGAACCAAAAAATCATAAAGTAATTAAAAGACTAAAAAGTAAAAAAATGAAAATAAAGATACACTAAATCTTTATAAAATCTATGTCATACACAAACAAAGTAAGTAAAACAAGGTCTTTTATTACATATGACAAAACTAGCCACACTTACAATGTTACGTATGAATGTATAAACTAAATTATGTAAAACAATTTTCTCCCTTATTTTAAATAGTTATATCACTAACATAAATAATTCTTTCTTTGAAAAGAAATTACCTAAATACATATGTAAACTCAATTATTTCTCTTACTATTTCAAAATGCAAAAGGAAATTTTAGCAAAATATAAATTGCATTAATAAAAGAGGATAGAGTTATAATGATATGAAAATATCAATTGTAAACTAAAAAAAACATAAGACAAGACATAAACTAGTAGATCAAGGCTTTGAAACTAAAAATAAATAGAAAATAAACCAAACATAAACAAAAAAAAATCTAATATTGTAGAGGAGGAGGTGGAAGAGGATGAGGAGTCCAAGTGCATTATATGTTATGATGAGCATATAATTGATGAATATCATACTCCATATGATCCATCCTATTCTCAAAATGATAAAGTCTTGTGTTTACTTAATCAAACCTATTATTAAAGTTGGATTCAACAATGGAGTGATGATAAAAAAATCCACTAACCCAAGCCGGCTCATCATTAACTCTTTGAGAAGTGAAAGGTCCTCTTGCTCTTTTTCTTTGAGATTAATGAGGAGCATGCTCTTGAGTGATTTCTTCTTCAATTTGGACATTGTAAACACCCAATTTCGTGATAATGAAGTGTCGATGCGACAAAGGACTATAATGTTGAAAATGTAATAAATAGGTCTTCAACACTTGAAGTTTGAAATCTCAAAAGTTAGAATGCATTTCCAAAAAGAGTTTAAGTAGTTTTTTAAGGACTTAATTGTAATTTTTTAAGGACCTAATTGAAAAAGTCTAAATTCTTTCAGGGGTTTTTTTATAATTAATTTTTTTTTAAAAAGAGATCAAAATTCTGTAATTGTGATTGAAATTATGGAATTTCGATTAGAATTTCAGAATTTTAGTCAGAATTTGGCATGTTTTGTCTGCTTTTTTAACTTATTTTATTTCAGTAAATAAGATTTGGTTTCTTGAATTTTGATTGTTCAAATAGTATTTATATGAATTTTTAGAAAATTAAAGTCCTTTTAAAATCAAAACTCTGAGAAAGGTAAGTCATAATAGGATACGTTTTAGCTAGGGTTTTTTTTCTATAAAAGCCTAACTTGAGCTCTTTTAGAAGTGGGGGTGTAGACACCCAATTTCGGGATGCTATGTTATGGATGCAACAAAGGACTCTAGTGATGAAAATGTCTTTGATACTTAATCTTTAAAAAATTCTAAGGGCTTTTAAAGGAAGGATTTAATGTTTTTAAGGACTAAAAGGCAAAGTTCTTTTTAGGACCTAATTGTAAAATTTAAATTATTCCAGGGGCCTTTTTATAATTAAATGTTAAAAAAAGTGTGTTGAAATTCCATAATTCTGATCGAAATTATGAAATTCCGATTGGAATTACATAATTCCGATCGGAATTACAATAATTGGTTTAAACTTCCTAATTAACTCAATCCTACCTGGTTTAAAATTCCTAAATACACTTTAGGAATTAGAATCACATTAGGATTAAGGTTAGGCTTCCTAGTTCTACTATAAAAAGAAAGGAAGGGAAGCAGTAGGGAGAAGAAAAAAGCAGAAAAAAGTGTAGGAAAAGAAGGAAAAAGGAGGCCGGGTGAGAAGGAGAAGAGACAGAAAAGAAGAAGAAAAAACGTGGTTTTCTCTTGAATATTTTACAAAAATTCCTTTTGATTCATCAATTAATTCAAGACTCATGAAAAGTTTTTAAGGAAAAAGATTTGAAGATTTGTCAAAAACGGTGAACTATCAATTTGAGGAGCACCCTAAATCATCCATAAGCATATCATCTTCTTCTATTATTTATTTATTTGATTATTTTACATTATTATTATTTTCAAGTTATTATCATAATTTATTCATTAATCATTGTTTTATCTTATATTTGTGGTGATTATGGAGGAAGCGCATGATGATCATGTGGGAGGGATGAATTTTATAAGAAGTCCGTGGAAGATTATGGATAAAGCCTCGTAGAGACTTAGTTTCTAGGGTTTTATTTTATTTTGTTATCTTTATTTTATTTATTGCTTTTTTATCTTTTATTTTATTAATTTTTTTATGAATTAATGTAATAACCCCAATAGTGGGAGTAATAAAATTATATGTATGGTTGTTTGTTTATTTTTTTGATTTAATTGGTTAGTAAAATTAGGTTTCAATTAGGTAATTGTTTAAAATCAATGGAGGAAGTAGATTAATTTAGGTTGCATGTTAATAAAAATTAGGGTTTTAGTAAGGAATAAATTTAATTATTTGTTTGATCTTATTTAATTGTTTCTTTTATGTTATTATTTGTTTTTGGGTTTATTTATCATTTTTATGTGTTTTGGGCCCTAAGCCCATTTTAGGCCTTGATTTATTTATTTAAGTTTAGGTAATTCTTTTAGCCCATCTCACTTAATAATTAATTAGGTTTAATTCATTAAAATATATTTTTAGGTTCATAATTAATTAGATTTTAGGTTAGAAATATCCTTAGGCCCATTTAATCAATTAGACATAGGCCCGCCTAATTTAATTTAATTAATTTAGATTTAGCCCATTTTAATTTAAGCCTTTTTATTCATAATTTGTAGATTTAAGATCACCTTAGAATTAAAACATGTAGAATTAGGCCCATTAATTTAAATATTTCATAACATGTAGAATTAGGCCCATTTTTAGAATTAAAATACATAGACTTAGGTTCATTTAATTAAAATCAAAAGGAATTAGGTATTTAGGTTCACTTATAATTTAAAATATGTAGACTTTAACTCATTTAATTAAAATCCATGTAGACTATACTAACTTAGGGATTATGTAATTTATTAAATGCATTATTTACTTGTATATTTCATGACTAGTTTGTCTTGGAGTTTATTGTTTTGGGTTTATATGAAATTGCATGTAAATAGAGAATAAGATAGTAATTCTAAATGAACATAAGACTGAAAGAAGTTGGTATTCTGTATCCCGAATCTCCTGGTTGTGGTGCTAGCTTTCTTTTAGGGAATCGAGTACCACCTTTTTCGATTTGTCCCAGTTACCTTGGGTGGCGACTCCTCATCTCCACACCATGTCTTTGTGACAGTGGTTAGTGTGTTCTCTAGAGCCTTGAGCTCAAATAGTGACGCGGTAGCTAAAATCTTGGACGCACGCTAAACCCCGCCGTCTACAGGGGGACCTTTCTCTTTGGCTGGAAAAACTTTTTTGGATGACTCTTTCTTTTAGTTTTGAACCTTTCTCTTTTCCTTTACTAGAGGCTTCTCTTTTGTCCCTAGGAAGTATACAAAAATATATTCTCTGTGATTTATTCATTTTGAAGCAAGGAGCAATAGACTTTTGAGAAGAAGAATAACAAGTTTTTAAAGATCTACTTAAAAAAAATACGATGATTTTTACTAGTATGAGTCATACTGCATCCATAATCATCATCTTCTTTCCTACCCCTTTTTTATTTTTATTTTTTATTTTGGTTTTATTAAATTTTAATTTTATTTAATTTTATTGTTATTTTATTCACTAATCATTGTTTATTCTTTTGCGTTGATGATTATGGAGGGGATTACATGATGATCTTACTTAAAGAAAAAAAATCCATGAAGGTCCATGGAATGCCATGGATTGAACTTTGTAGATAAACATAGTTTCTAGGTTTTTTTTATTTAGTTGTTTATTATTGTTTTGATTTTGTTTTGTTTGTTTTATTATTTTTGGGATTGTATTAATTTTTTCTTTTCTTATTATTTTCAGTAAATCGTTGTAATAGCCCCAATAATAGGAATAATGAAATCATGTGTGTGTGACTGTGTGTTTTATTTTAATTAATTGGTTAGTAAAATTAGAGTTTTAATTAGGTAATTAATTAAAATTAATGGTTGTAGAAATCATTAGGGTTTATTTTAATTAAAATTGAATTAGATTTAAGTGGATAGAATTAGGCTTGCTTATTAATTATTTTAATTTGTTGTTTAAAGTCAATTTAATTAAATTAGGGTTTTTAGAATAAGTTTGATTGATTTTTTAATATTTTATTTGATTGTTCTTATTTTTTATTTTATTTTTTTTGGGTTTGTATGTTTTTTTTGGTATTGTTTATGTGTTTTGGGCCCTAAGCCCATGTTAGACTCTAACCCATTTAAATAAATTTAGGTTCTTTATTAGGTTTAATTAATAAAAATGTATCTTTAGGCCTTTAATTAATTAGATTTAGGGTAGAGATAACTTAGGCCCATTTAGTTAATTTAGACATAGGCCCCCTAGTTTAATTTAATTTAATTTAATAGACTCAGCCTATTAAATTTAAGCTTTTTCCATAATTTGTAGATTTAGGCCCATTTTAGAATTAAAATAAATAGACTTAAGTTCACTTAATTAAAATTAAATAGGAATTAGGTCCATTAGTGTTTAGGCTCACTTGTAAATTAAAACATGTAGATTTAGCCTATTTAATTAAAATGAATATAGATTAGACTAACTTAGGGATTGTGATTTATATGAGTGCATTGTTTACATATATTTTTCATGACTAATTTTCCTGGAGTTAATTGTTTTAATAATGGTTTATATGAAATTACATGTAAATAAAGGATAAGATAGTAATTCATAAAGTAATTGTAAAAGAACATGAGACTGAAAGAGGTTAGTATTCCATATCTAGAATCTCCTAGTTGTGGTGCTAGCTTTCTTTTAGAGAATTGAGAACCACCATTTTTTTTATTTATCCTAGTTATTACCCTAGGTGGCAACTCCTCATCTCCACGCCATGTCTTTTGTGATGGTGGTTAGTGTGTTCTTTAGAGTCCTGAACTCAAACAATGTTGTGGTTACTAAAATCTTAGGAGCACGCTGAACCCCGCTGTCTACAGACACCTTTTAGTCCAAGAGTACTTATGTGCTCAATATCTTTTAAGTCTTGTGTTAGCCTCTCATTAACATCTTTATCTCTTACTTCATCTTCCAAGCTTAAGAATTTCTAACATGCTTGAATTACCTAGTGTTTCCCAAGATTTTATCATCAAGGAAAGAAGGTGGAATGGAAGGAGTGTTGTTTAAATTTATCCAAAAGTGATGAGAAATTTTAGTGACAAAGCCTCCCATATATAAGGCACCATTAACACTATCACTTGCTAACCAAAACCTCCATTGAAGCCATCTTCCTTACTCAACATCCACACCCTCAATAAGACATCTAACAAGGAAAAGATTATCAAAAGAAATAGCTTCATTACTCAAGCCCTTAGCATGAAAAGAATAGGTAATAAACCTATGCACATATCAAAGGGATTTTGAAGCAAAATTAGATGCTTATGTCCTGCTTCAAAGGATTTTGCATTAGGTTTAGAATGTTGAGTCTAAAAAAGATTAGAAAGCCAAGAAGAAATAGAAGAAGCTAAACCTCCTTGTCTAAAATTAAAGATACCATCAAATTCTTAAAAGGTAAGGAATGTATCTCTCCCACCCAATCTAAATCTCATGTTATTCATAGGATTTTGCTCATTGAAGTAGTGGGTTCTCAAGCATTAAGAGGTTAATTCATGGACCAAGGAGGGATAGGTAGGATAGGCATTGAAGGAAAAATTATACATACTAACATTCTTAAAAAGAGTTCTAACTTCGTTGTAGCATCCCATCTTTTCTAATATGGCCTAAGACATGAATTTAGAAGAGATTATCTTCCTTTCCTTAAATTGGGCAAGCCTTTCCCTATATTGTGTCAAAGTGTAGGAAAGATGAGGAGTCTTCTTTAGTTGTTCCTTGATAGCTCTCCTAGAGGAGGAAGGAACATCTTGAGTTGTCTTCTTCTGGAGTGCCATGATGATGAGAAAATAACACAAAGAAGGCTTGAAGGAATAAAAGAGAATTTTGATTTATGAAAAGAGTTTTTAGAATGCAAATAATGATGTGTGGAAGATGTTGTGATAATATGAGGTTTATATAGAGGAGAAATAGGTTTAAAATAATAATAAAAAAAGTCCTAAAAATACTCAAAAAGGGAAAAGAGTCGTTTAGGAAGGAGAAAACCAAGAAGAATTGCAATTCCAGTAAAATTTAGATTTTGTGAGGGACAATGGCTTCCTCATGAGCTACTCATGATCATGAGCTATGCTCATGAGGGTCACTGCCCTCTGATAGTAGGTAATGGTCACGAGCAGAGCTCTAACGGCTCATGACCTAAATTACTTTTAGGTCCTTAAACTTTCAAATTTAGTTTAATTAGGTCCTAAAAATTTAACAACCAGGTCTCTACATATTCAAATCAACATATAATCACATCAATTTATACTCAAACTTAATTGCTTTCATAAATATGATCATAAGTGAATATTTTGAAAGATTTAAAAAATTAATCTAAAAATTTAAATCATGCAATTTATGATTTTAAGATCAAATAATTTGAGAATTGAATCTAATTTTAAAAATAAGTTATTAAATGACACAATGATAAACAATCAACTGCAATAAAATTTCAATAATTAAAAAATTAAAAAATTTAAAATTATTTTAAAGCTTTTGGTATTAAATTTTGATATTAAACTTTTGAAATATATCATGCAAATGAAAAATAATAATTGATGAAGACAATTTGCTTATTTCAAATAATCAATAAATTGGATAAAAATTCAATTACAATTATTTAAGTAGCAAATATCAAATAAAATTCACATAAAATGTATCATATATGAAAAATATACTAAAAATAAATATGCATGAAAAATATACTAAAATTGACTATGAATAAGTTTTTATGAAAAGGAATCAAATACAGAAAATAAACAGAAAGACACATATGAGAATGCATGAACCTAACCATCAAATTAACAAAATTGCAAATTGTCAACACAAACTTGAACCATCAATCATACCAAGCTCATACTTAATAAAATTCATTCTTTCTTCACAAAGAGGCTTGGTAAAAATGTTAGCTAATTGATGATTAGTGTTAACAAATTTAAGAAAAAATTATGTGTGTAATTTCTACATATATTTTGAGTTGAATTCTAATGGATATTGAATAATTAATTGGTTTAATTTGGGTAGAATTTGAGCTTAATTGAGAAATATTATAGTTTCCTATTTTATTTAGGATTCTATTATTTTTGGTTTAATTCTAGTCAAATAAGGGGTTTTATTTTAAATGCATGATTAGTTGTTCCTCTTTTATAGAAGATTTCATTAAAGGAATCCATAAAGTGCAAGGAATAGTCTGACAGGGCTTTAACACTAGTGGTGTGCAACCAGTGTGACATGCTGGAATCCTAATTTAAAGAGTTGCGCACCCATATTAAGGTGGTGTCAGACGCAGAAAATTTTCCTTTCTTAAAAAGGAAAAGGAATTCAAGGGAAAATAGGTTTTCATTAGCTTTTCTATAAAAAGGAATGATTGAGAAGTCTTTTGGGGGATTGATTCTACATTCCTGAATGCACAAAACAAATTCTCGAAGAATATTGAAGTAGGATTCATCAAGGATTCAAAGACTTTTATTTTATTCTTCATATTTATTTCTTAATTATGTTTATGTGCTTCGCTACATTCATGCATGGCTAAATTTCTTTTAGGGTTTAGGTTAGAAGTAGTTATTCTATGATGTGATTGAACACAATATTTATCTATTTAATTCTTAATTAATTTTATAAGTTGCACTTAATGTATGTTTTCATTTTTGGCTAACTTGATTGCATGTCTATTGGTAAATTCACCAATGAGAGTTAGGAGAATATATTAACTTACGACTCATAGGACTTAGACCACTTGACCATGAGAGTAGATGAGCTCTTCAGGGAACCATGACAGTAGGCAGAGGTCTACAGTGGTAAACTAATAATTGTTAAAAAACTTAATGAGTTTTGATTAACTTTTTAATCACGAGAGTAGGTTAAACTTTAATCTTAACATGCTTAATTAACTCGAGAGAGTCTTTAGGTATTTTAGAATAATTTCTCTTAACTAAAATTAATGTCTTTTGCTTGATAATGCATTCATGATCTGATTGGAATAGTGAAACTAAACCTAGGCTCTAACTTTTTAATCATTTGATTTTAATTTAGTTTAAGTTGCTTTGTTTTATAATTGCTTAATTACTTTTATTCGATTTACTAGTTAAGATCATAAGTAAAGATATTAGTACTCAATATACAATTTTCATGGGATGATAACTCTTTATATTGAAATCATGATCCATGAGCTTGCGGGTTTAAAATGCAATAAGTTTTTGGTGCCTATTGGCAATATTGATATTAATTTAAATTTTTACTTCTCTTAGACTAGTATTTTTCTTTTCTATTTACTTATCTAGTTTATTGATTTTTTAGGTACTTTGCTAGTTTATGAACACTCGATCTAAGAGGACAAGCTTAGAGAAGATTAATCTTAAAATTAAGAAGTCGTGTAGAAAGAACCGAAAGGAGAAGCACATAAAAGATAAGCAAACAATGGTTGAAGATCAAGCATCATAACAAGTTAGAAATCATGCTCTTTAAGAGTACATGATGCCCAACCTTGAAGATAACCTTAGTAGCATAGTGAGACCAACTATGGATGCTAACACCTTCGAGATCAAACCTACGATCATTCAGATGATTTTACAATTTTAGTTTAGAGGTCTACCAAGTGAAGATCTTAACGCCCATTTAGCTTAATTTTTAGAGATTTACGACACTTTCAAAATGAATAGCGCTACTCCAAATGCAATAAAATTCAGATTATTCTCTTTCTCTTTAAGGGATAAAGCCAAGTTGTGGTTACACTCTCTTACACCACAATCCATCAATTCTTGGGACGTACTATCAAAGACATTTTTTAGCAAATATTTTCCACCTAGAAAGACAATAAAATTTAGGCAAGAAATCAAAGCTTCATTCAATACCATGGAAAATCCTTAAATGAAGCTTAGGAGTGGTTCAAGGATTTGCAATGTCAATGCCCACACCATGGAGTTCCCCAATGGCTACTTATTCAGAATTTCTACTAAGGACTTACCGAGGTAATGAGGATTACAATAGATGTTATAGCTCAAGGCTCATTAATAAGTAAGACACCAGACAATGCATACAATCTAATTGATACTATGGCATATAATAACTATCAATGGCATGGAGAAAGAAGTGCACTAAAGAGACTTGCGAGAATGCATAAAGTGGATAGTTAGAACCTTTTAAATGCAAAGATTGACATGCTCACAAAGAAATTGGAGGTTTTAACTAAGGTATCTAAACAATGGCTATTTATTCTTATGAATATTATGGAGGAGGTCACTCAACTATAGATTGTTAAAGGGGTTTCAAGACCCATCAATTGAGCAACTCAACACTCTCAACAACTTCTAGAGTAATTACGAAAATCCATGCTCCAACACATACAACCCAGGACGACGTAATCACCCCAGCTTTTCATGGTCAAATTAAGGGGGAGTCTAAAACAAAAACCAAGGATTTAAGTGGCCCTCACATAGTTTCTAATAAAAGGATACTTTCCATCAACAAAATGAGAATAAACCTAACCTTTAGAGCATGATGGAAAATTTTTATAGAATTTAAAAAGAACAAAAGGAGACCATCAAGAACTTACAAATGGAACAAAATGAGGCTATCATGAATCTAACATATGAAGTTGTATCTCAATTTGCATCCCAAGCATCCCAAATTAGTCAACTCTTTGTGCATGGAAAGATGTTAGAGAATCAAATTGCTTCACAAGCTAGTGCCTTTAATTTTTTACAATCGAGCAAACTTCTTAGTTAACTTGAGAACCTAAAAGAGTAAGTGAATGCAATAATGCTTTGAAGTGGAAGGTAGCTACTTGATTTGGGGATCAAAAAGGAAGAAGATGAGGTTGCAAAGGATGTTCACAAGTAAGAAAAACAGATAAAGGAGTCCATTGAAGAAATGGAATCAAAAAAAGAAGAAGTGCCTAAAACTATCACTCCACCACTACCTTTCCCTTAAAGGCAACACAGGAACAAACATGACAAGAAATTCGAGAAGTTTTTGAGAGTAGCTCAAACTCAACATACTAATTTTAGATGTGATCAACATGATGCCCACCTATGCAAAGTTCCTAAAAGACATCATTACATATAAACGAAAGTGGGAAGATCATGAAACCATTCCTACTAATGAGGAGTGTAGCGTTGTCATACAAAATAAACTTCCATAAAAACTTAAAGATCTAGGGAGTATTACTATTCTTTGTACTATTGGAAATAAATTTATAAGTAGGTCTTTATATGATTTAAGTGTGAGTGTAGGCATAATGCCTCTTTCTTTTTATAGGTGCCTAAACATTGGAGAACCATAACTAATAATAGTGTCACTATAACTTATGGATAGGTCCATCATCTATCCTTATGGAATTCTTAAAGATGTACCCATTATGGTTGGAGACTATTATGTACAGGGAGACTTTATCATCTTGGAGATAGAATAGGATAGACGAATTCCAATCATATTAGGATGTCCTTTCCTTGCTAATGCTGGTGCAATTATTGATGTCAAATGTGGAAAAATTACTTTGGAGATTGGAGAAGAAAAAGTGGAATTTGATGTTTTCAAGAAGCTAACCCAACCCTCATCAATAACTTCTTATTTTCGGGTAGATGTGGTTAATGCTTGTGCTAAAGATGTTCTTTCTCAAGTTCCTAAAAAGCCATTAAAAACATGCCTCATTCATGATACCAATGAGGTGCAAGTAACCAAGAAAGTTAAGAAAGAAAAATGGGCCTTTAGAGAAAGTTAAAAAAGAATGGAAACTTAAAAGCGTTATGAAGGATGTAAATTTTAAGAATTTTTTGTCTTCTTTTCAAGTGTCTAATAAGCAAGCTCAAGTGGGGGAAGATTATTCCTTAATTAGTCCTTCCTAAGTGAATATCCAACATAGGGGTCAAGCTAATAACCTTAAATTAGTGCTAACTGGGAGGTGACCCAAACCCGAGAGTCATGACTAGGGCTAAGGAATAAGAATTCACATAAATCCAGAACCCGTAGAAAGCCTTAAAGTAAAAACTCATCCCAAACATACCATAAAAATATCTCAAAATTAAAAATTTAATTAATATAAAGGAATCTCCATATCATAACATAATAAAATATTCTAATGCAGTTATTTAAATACAGATCCTCATTCTAAAATGATGTTAAATACTACAACAAAATATACTACTATTGCAGCAACTAATAAAAAATCAGAAAAGTGATAGTTCAAAATTTATACAAATTGGTTGGTGATAAAAGGGTCCGATAAAGAGAACTAATATGGAGGTTTGAAGTAAAGAGTCCTAAAAAAATATTGAGTGGAGTTAGACCTCACTAAGTGAACTATTAATATATATATGCACGCAACCTGAGGACACATACTTTTAAACATTAGTATAATAATTATATATTTATATTTATTTATTTTATACATGCATTTTATACAGATGCTTGAAATCACATTACTTTAAAATAATTATATGTAGCAAGATTTAGGTGGAGGATCATAGTAGAACCCTAAAATTTTCTGTAACCTTGATCACTATATTTCACTAGTCAACAGGCTTTCCATAAACTCCAAAAATATTTCCTTTATCCAACTTTGGTAGTGGATTGGCCTTGAGTACACAAAAAGGTCAACTAAGGATTCTCAGTCCTACTACCGGTATGATTGGCATCGAGTACATTGTAGGTCAACCAAGAATCCGTAATCATACCTCTTTTATCCACAATTCCCAATAACCATTTATCTATATCTCAATTCAATCAAAATTCATAGCCTATCATTTAGCGTACTCTTGCATAACAATCCTAGTGTGACCTACTAAGTGGCACATTCTACAACAATCCTCTAAAATACTTATCGCAAATAAAATAATGAAATTCGTATTAAAATATCACATCATTCATTATAACAATTTATATATATATATATATATATATATATATATATATATATATATATATATATATATATAGAGTTGGGTGTGTGTTAGAAATAGAATTTCCCTTCATCTTAAATCATTGGTTAGATTAGAAGGGAAGTGAGATTGATTTCTAAAGGAATTGATTTAAGTATTGTCCATTGAAACACTTAGGTTTTGATTTTTTGAGTGAGCCTTGAAAACTCATGTTTTAAGGTTATAAGAGTGAGCCATAAAACTCTTGTGTAATCTCAATCTTGTGAATAAGATTGTGGGTGATTGAAAATCCTAACTTAGGGATAAGTTAGGTGGAGACGTAAGATTATTGTTGAATTTGAACTCCTTAAATCTTTGTGTTCTTCATTCTTCCTTCTTAACTTCCATTCAATTCTTGCAAAGAATTCTTTTAATTTCTCATTTTTATTTGATAGTCCTATTCACTCCCCCTCTAAGACTCTTTTCAATTGGTATCAGAGCTTGAATTCTAGGTAATTTATTATTAGAATACAAGATCATGGGGAGTGAATCACAAAACATCTCTTCTTTTGGACCATTCTTTGATGGTAGTGACTATCTACATTGGAAATTCAAAATGGAATTATATCTTGATTGTGATTCCATTACTTTGGGACATTTTCCTAAGAGGTTGGGAACCACCTACAACTATCATTGATGGTATGGTAACTACTCTTGCAAGAAGCCAATGGAATATTGATCAAAAGGAAGAAAATCATAAAAATAAAAAGGCTATGATTACTCTAGTCTCTTTAATGACAAGAGAAGAGGGAGGCAAGCTTCAATATTGTCTATCAGCCAAAGAAATATGGGAGACCTTAGAAAACCACTACGATGGCAACATTCAAGTAAGAAGCAAGAAGGTTCAACTTCATATGTATAAATATGAACTCTTCGAAATGAAGCCTCATGAATCAATCACGGAGATGACAAATTGTCTTAATGCTCTCCTCATAACCCTCAAGAAACTTAGAAAACATTTCTCCAAGGAAGAAATAAACAACAAGATTTTAAGAATCCTACCTAAGAAGGATTAGGAATCTCGTGTTACTTTAATTGATGTGCTTATTGGTAAACTCTTAACACATGAGCTCACTATCAAGCAAAGAGATTAAGAACACGAAGAGAAAGAAGAAAAGAAAAAGAGCACTGCTCTAAAAGCTCTTCAAGAAGATAGTAAAGAGGAAAGCATCAAAGATTCTAGTGATGAAGATGGTGGCATTGCCATGCTCACTAGGAACTTCAAGAAGTTTTTTAGAGAGAAAAACTTCTCAAGAACAAGGGACATCAATAAGAACTTCGAAGGAGATAGGAAGAAGAAAAATAAGGAGGTTACTTGCTATGAATGTTAGAAACCAGGACATATTAAAAGTGAGTGTCCCACACTCAAATTCAAGAACAAGGGAGCAAAAGATAAAAAGAAGGCATTCAAAGCTACTTGGGATGATTCCTCCGAATTCGAAGAGGAAGAGGAACAACAAGAGGTGGCTAATCTTTGCTTCATAGCCATTAAAAATGAAAATAAGGTACCATCTACTTCTTATTCTTCCTTTGATGATTAAGATAATTATTGGGATAATGATAATGATGATGAGAGCTTTATTATGAGCAAATTACTTGTTAAATGAAAAAGTTTATTATCTAAGAAGAAACATTATAAACATGAGTTAGATGGCTTAAATAGAGAATTAGAAATTTTAAAAATTAATTTTGCTAAACTTGTTGAATCAAATGAAAAACTTGTTAGTGATGCAAAATCTTATAATTCTTTGGAAGATCAACTTAAGAAAGCAAATGATGAAAATCATAAGCTTTATAAGGAGGTCTTAGAATTAAAGAATTCCATTTCTAAATTTAAGAGAGGAAAATAAACTTTAGATAGTCTTCTTGACTCTCAAAAATTTCATAGAGATACCCATGGAATTGGATATAAGAATGGAATGTCTTCAACATCTTCATCACATATTAATTTTGTAAAAGCTTTATATAATTCCACTCCTTCAACCTCTAAATCAAATGAGGCTCAAGCTTTCAAAGCTAAAAGATCTCATGTGTTAAATAGCAAAGGAAAGTCTTATGAGATTCATCCTTCATTAACACAAAGAGGTAAGACTCAAACTAGAGCACCTAAACCCAAGCATTCTTATATGTACATTAAACACAATTATAATAGGAATGCTACACAATACAATGCATATAAACATGTTGCACAAAATTATCGAAATTCACATCACCAGTGCCAATGCATGTCTCACTTAATGACATAAAACAATAGGAGATACACATAATACTAAAGGTATGTTGCACATCCTAGGAGGAATAAATTTGAAAATATTGTATGTTCTTATTGCATGATCAAAGGACATATTAACAATGTGCGCTTTTGTAGAAGACTGCATATGAATTTACTTCCTACGGATTATCTTAAAACTAACCAACCTAGACCAAGAAAGGTTTAGATCCAAAAGAACACTTAAATTGTATTATGTAGATGTGCTTGAAATCCACAAGAACAAAAAGCAAGTGGTATCTCGATAGTGGATGTTTAAGGAACATGACAGGAGACAAAGAGCAATTCAACAAACTTGATGCTAAGGATGGAGGACACATTACTTTCAAAGATAATGCAAAAGGAAAAATTATTGGCATTGGAGAAATAGGTAATCCTAAATCCTTATCTATACATCATGTGTTGTTTGTTGATGGTCTTAAACACAATTTTCTTAGTATAAGTCAATTATTTGACATGGGAAATAAAGTAACTTTCTATCCTAAAAATTATTTTATTAGTAGTCTTGATGAAAAAAAAGTTATTTTTAGTGGTGAAAGAGTAGACAATGTTTATGTCATTGATTTGAATAAAATTGATAAAAAAGACATAAAATGCATAGTATCTATCTCCCATGACACATGGACATGGCATAAAAGATTAGGACATGCAAATTTTGAGCTTTTGAATGATCTTTGTAAACATAAACTTGTAATTGGTTTACCTAAGCTTGAATTCACTAAGGATAAACCTTGTGATGCTGGTCAAAAGGGAAAATAATCCAAGTCCTCATTTAAGCTAAAAAATGTAGTGTCCACCTTTAGGCCACTTGAACTTATACATATAAATTTATTTGGACTAACTAGAGTTGCTAGTCTCGATGGAATGCACTATGCATATGTATTGGTTAATTATTACTCTAGATTTACATGGGTATGTTTCCTTGCTCATAAGAATGATGCATTTAAAGCTTTTCAAAAGTTTGCAAAAAGAGTTGAAAAAGAAAAAGGCTTTTATATTTCTTCTATTATAAGTGATTATGGAACTGAATTTGAAAATGAATTTTTCAAAAACTATTGTAAGGAAAATGGTATTTCTCATACATTTTCATCTCCTAGAACTCCTAAAAAAATGTGGTAGTTGAAAGGAAAAATAGAACTCTTGTGAAAACGGCTAGAACAATGCTTCATGAGTATAATTTGCCTCTATACTTTTAAGTGGAAGTCGTTAATACATCTTGTTATATTTCAAACTGAGTTTTCAAAAGACTAATTTTAAATAAAACATCTTATGAGCTATGGAATAATAGAAAACCTAAAATCTCATATCTAAGAGTATTTGGATATAAGTGCTTTATATTGAACACCAAGGATAATCTTGAGAAATTTGATTTTAAAGCTGATGAAGGAATTTTCCTAGGCTATTCTATTTCTAGTAAAGCATATAGGGTCTTTAATAAGAGAACTTTAGTAGTTGAAGAGTCAATGCATGTGATATTTGATGAATCAAACTCACTTGATCCTAGAAAGGATGTTTGTAATGTTGATGATCTTGTAGGTGACAATAAGATTGTGGAAACACAAGAAGAAAATGCTAGTAAGCCTTTGGAACTTGAAGATCCAAGCAAGAAGGAAAATGGGACATCTCATCCTACCTTGAAGGATGAACATCTAAAGGATTGGCAATTTAAGAAAGCTCACCCTCAAGACCTCATTATAGGTGACACTACAAAAGGGGTAACTACTAGATCTCAATTAAAGTCTATTATTAATTTAGCCTTCATTTCTCAAATTGAACCCAAAAATATTGATAATGCTTTGTATGATGAATTTTAGGTCCTTTTTATGCAAGAAGAGTTAAATCAATTTGAGAGAAACAAGGTTTGGACCTTGGTTCTTAAACCTAAACATCATCCTATTATAGGCACCAAATGGGTGTTTAGAAATAAGATGAATGAACAAGGTGTCATAACTAGGAATAAAGCTAAACTAATAGCTAAAGGTTATAATCAAGAGAAAGGCATTGATTATGATGAAAATTTTTCCCCTATTGTAAGGTTAAAAGCTATTAGGATACTACTTGCATTTGCATCATACATGGATTTTAAACTTTATCAAATAGATGTTAAAAGTCCATTTTTAAATGGTTTTATTAAAGAGGAGGTATATGTTGAACAACCTCTAGGTTTTGAAAATTTTGACTCTCCAAATCAAGTGTTTAAACTTTCAAAAGTATTATATGGATTGAAACAAGCTCCAAGATCTTGGTATGAAAGATTGAGTGACTTTTTACTAGAGAAAGGTTTCTCTAAAGGAAAGGTTGACATAACTCTTTTTATAAAGAAATCTAAACATGATTTATTAATTGTTCAAATATATATTGATGACATTATATTCGGTGCTACTAACCATTGCTTGTGTGAGGAATTCTCTAATTTAATGCAAGGAGAATTTGAGATGAGTATGATGGGGTGAACTTAAATTCTTTCTTGGACTACAAATCAAGCAATGAAAAAATGGGATTTTCATCAATCAAAAGAAGTATGCAAGAGACGTTCTTAAGAAGTTTGACATGGATGGAGCTAAGATAAGTAAAACTCCAATGAGCACCATAACCAAACTTAACAAAGATGAGAATGGCAAACCGGTTGATGAAAAGTGATTTAGAGGTATGATCAAATCTCTTCTTTATTTAACTGCTAGTAGACCCGATATTATGTTTGCTACTTGCTTATGTGCTAGATTTAAATCAAGTCCTAGAGACTCTCATTTGAATGCTATCAAAAGAATTTTCAAATATCTTTATGGTACAATGCATTTAGGACTTTGGTATCCTAAGAGTTCATCCTTTGACTTGATTAGTTATTCTAAGGCAGACTTTGCTGGTAGTTTACTAGATAGAAAAATCACTTTCGGAACTTATCAAGTTTTAGGACAATGTTTAGTTTCTTGGCTTAGTAAGAAGTAAGTTTCGGTTGCCTTATCCACTGCTGAAGTTGAATTTATTGCAACAAGTCTTTATTGTTCACAAGTTTTATGGCAAAAACAATAGTTGACTATGGTTTAAAACTTAATCACATTCCAATCAAATGTGATAATACAAGTGCTATCAACCTTAGCAAAAATCCCATTCAGCATTCTAGAACTAAGCATATAGACATTAGACATCATTTCTTATGTGATCATGTTCAAATTGGTGATATCTCACTTGAATTTGTTGATACAAATAATCAACTTGTAGATATCTTCACCAAACCTCTAAATGAAGAGAGATTAAATTTCATTAAATATGAACTTGGTATGATTGATGGTTCTAGTTTATCTTGATTTTATGTTTAATTGATGGTTGAACTATTTTTATATGAAATCATGTTGTGCTTATTGATTACTTTGATTGATAAATATTTTGATTTTGATCTTAAATTTTTTTTTGTTTTGTCAGCTTATATTTGGTTTATCTTTTTAAATTTCCTTTTGTATTTTGTCAAAGGAGGAGAAATAATTTGAGTTTAGATGTGTACCTAGTTAATTTTCTTTTTAACATGTGTACCTAGTTTTTTTTTTTTTTAAATCCCTTAAAAATTGTGCTTATGTTAGTGACATATTATATTTTTAGAGGGGGAGAAATTTTGTTTAAATTTTTGCATGCATATTAACATTATGATTAATTTTGTCGTACATCATATGTTACAAAAGGTCTTATTTTTCTTACTTTATGTGTGATATAGATTTCATAAAGATTTTGAGTATCTTTGTTTTTTATTTTCCCTTTATATCTCTCTTTTTTCTTTTTGCTTTTGACAAAGGGGGGAGAAATATAGTTGAGTTTGTTATTCATTACTATATAAGTGTATAATATTTTATTATTATGTTTATGGCCTTATTTTGCTTACTTTATGTATGACATAGATTTCATAAAGATTTTGAGTATCTTTGTTTTTCTCTTTATATCTCTCTCTTTTCTTTTTGTTTTTGACAAAGGGGGAGAAATATATTTGAGTTTGTTATTCATTACTATACATGTATATAATATTTTATTATTATGTTTATATATGCATAATTCATGTATAATTTCTTTTTAGGAATGGTTTTTATCTTTGATAAGGCATGAATATCTTCTTAGGAATTATTTTGATCTTCGATAAGGCCCGAATATTTTTACAAAGTTTTGGTGTATCTTTGCTTTATTCCTATAGGAAGTGATGCATTTTAGTAGGACTATATGCATATATGTTTGAAATTATTTCCTTACATTGCCTAACATTTATTTAAATGATCATGATATCATATTTTATGTATTTAATAAATTTGTCATAAGAATGCCATATTTTTATCCCTCTTGCTATATTTTATGTTGTTTATATTTTTTTTTGACAAGGGAAATAATCTATAAATTTATTTTTCTTATCATGTACATATTCATAGGGTGGAGTAATAAAGAAATATATTTTATTACATTTGGTATCATAAATATTATCACACACTTTATTTTATATTATTTTTTAATCAAACTCAAAATAAGTTTGTCAAAATAAAAAAGGAGGAGATTGTTGACCTTAGCAATAATCAATCTTAATTTTGATCTTAAGAAACTTAATTTTGGGCATTTAATTTGTTTACTTAAGTGTGTATAAGTTAGGACTATTGGAAGTTAAAATGAGGCATAATTATCTTGGGCTGATTGGACCTTTGAGATTCAAAGAGGCTTTTGACATCCTTAAAGCTTTATAATGAGAAAGTTTTCTTCTTCACATATGAAGTAGATATCTTGAGCTTTCTACATTGGGCCTATTTTTCAAAATCCAAGTTCATTTGGTTATGCAAAATTTGAGTCGAAATCCACATATACGTCTATCATCTTATACTGCACATCTCTTAGTGTTTTGGATATATCTTGAGTTAAAGAAGTCTAATTAAAGTGATTCAAAATGATATAGAAAGATAAGTCAAATATCTACAACTTAAATGAAGAAAGAATGGGAAAATTAAAAATTCTTCATACGAAAATAACGGCTTCAACTTGTGTATAGTTGTCCGACAGTATTCTGCATTTCAGATTGCATAGCTCTTAGTATTTTAGACATATCCTTAGCTACAGAAGTCCAATTTAGGTGATTCAAAATGATATGGAATGATAAGTCAAATATATAAAAATTTCATGAAAAAATAATGGACAAATTCAAATTTATTGAGGATAAAATCACGTCTTAGACTTGGGTATAGCTGTTTGATAGTATTCTGCATTTCAAATTACACAACTCTTAGTATTTTGGACATATCCTGAGCTACAGACGTCCAATTTAGGTGATTAAAAATGATATGTAAAGATAATTCAAATATCTATAGTTTATTTGAAAAAATTATGGGTAAATTCAAATTTTTTTAGGAGAAAATCATGGCTTCAACTTGGGTATAGTTGTTTGATAGTATTATGCATTTTAAATTGCACAGCTCTTAGTATTTTGGACATATCATGAGCTACAGATGTATAATTTAGGTGATTCAAAATGATATGGAAATCCAATTCAAATATGTATAGTTAAAAAAAGTATGGGCCAATTCAAATGTCTTGAGTAGCTAATCATGATTTCAATCCATAAATAGTTGTCTGATAGCATCACTTTCAATGATCCAAAATATAGATGCTGGACATATCATTTGCACCTCCAAAAACTATATTTTTAAGTATAAATACCTCTAGAGCTAAATGAAATTTAAGAAATAAGTTTACCATTCATTCTTTCTTAAGCATTCATTGAGCACTTAAATTCTCTTAAACAATTCTTTGTTTGTATAACTCTTGTGAGAGTTGGATGTGTGTTAGAAATAAAATTTCTCTTCATCTTAAGTCTTGGGTAGGATTATTGTTAAATTCGAGCTTCTTAAATCTTTGTGTTTTTTATTCTTCATTCTCAACTTCCATTCAATTCTTGCACATAATTCTTTTAATTTCTTATTTTTATTTGATAGTCCTATTTACCCTCCCCCCCCCCCCCTCCATGATTCTTTTCATATCACAAATCAATTTATTTACATATTAAAAGTATAAAAGATATTTATTTCCAAAATAAATAATAAAATTCTAATTGTAATTAAATTATATTAATAAAGTCCATTCTTCTAATTGTGTAATTAAATAGCATTAATTACAATTAGTTATTTAAACTACTTAAATATATAATAAAAATAACCAAAAACTTATTTAAACTTAAAAATAATAAATAAAATCATTATTCATATATTTTTTTGGAAATTACTAATAGTTAGCTAAAAATAGGAAATAAATTATAAAAATTATTTTAATTCTATTTATTATCAAATTCTGTCAAAAACATAATAAATAATAATAATAATTTCAACTAAAATATAAAAATTACTAATTTATACTATTTTTTCCAAAAATTTATTTTTCACATAAACATTCAAAAATTTATAATAAAAATTCTACACATAATTTCACAAAACTTGCTTAACAAAGTTTACTCTACATAATCAATAGAATTCATTAAAAATATAAAAAAAAATTTGATATGGAACTGTCCAGAATAGTGATGTGAACAATACCCAACACCCGAAAAATTCAAAAAATTAAATTAAAATCACAATAAGCAAGATCACAACCTTAATTTAAATAATATACTAACCATTAAACCTAATAAAATCTAATTCAAGCTCAATTTCACAAATTAATCAAAACTAACATAAAAGCAATTTCATAAAATTGGAGTCGTTACTGGAGTTACCCAGACAAATTGATTAAGGGGAAATGAAGCCCAATTCGAGATGAAGAGAGAGTTATCAAGCTCCTCCTGAGATAGCTAGAAATGTCGCCAACAAAGGAGGCAAAAAAGAAGAAACGGAAGAAAAGAATCCGGCACAATGCTAAATCAGGAAGAAAAGAAGAAAGGGAGGCTAGTGGTGGAGTCAACGAGGAGAGGAGGGGCAACTGCTACTGCTGGTAGTGGCACTAATAGGTTGAGGTGGTGTGGTGGTGGTGGTGGAAGAAGGAAAGGGAGAAAGAATAAGAAGAAGAAGAAGTGGGCACTACCATGTTTTTTTTTTCTTGTTTTATATATATATACTCAAATAAATTCATATATACAATATACACTAAATTGATAATTTTACTAAGATACTCTTAATAATAAATTTTATTAAAAATACTCCTTTAACATTAATTGAATAAAATAATATATAAAACTCAATAATTCCCCTTTAAAATTAATAAATGAAAATATGAGTTATGATAATCTTTCCCCCTTACAAAAATTCATCCTCAAATTTTTAATAAATAAAAAGGAATACAAAGTTTATTGAGGAAATAGAAAAGGATATGCCATTTGCATCTATGCCTTAGTCTCCCACATATGCTCTTCCACATTATTACTCCTTCGCAAGACTTTGACCATCAAAATTTTCTTCGAACGCAATTGAGAAACTTGATAGTCAATAATCGCAATTGGTTCTTTCTCGTATGTCAGATCTTCACTCACTTCCACACTCTGAGGCTGTAAAATGTGCGAAAGACCTAAAATATACATCCTGAGCATCAAAACATGGAATATTGGATGCACTTAAGATAAATTCAACTATATTTTAACAAGATATATGGTGTACTAGTTGCAACCTCGGGAGATGCTAGTTTCTCCCATTGTATCATAGCAAACACCCTAGCTTTAGCTTGTGGTCGCTACTCTCTACATCTCCTATTGTAGACCCATTAAAAGATCGGGTCTCATCACCTCCTTGACTCCTTTGTGTAACAGATCCTTGTTGAGCACCATAAGATTGAATTATACGAGAACACTCTCTCTGAAAGTGACCATCTCACCACCTTTATAACATCCATTAGTTTGCATCTTGTAATTACCTTGTCATAACTTCAAATCTTCTTATAGCCAAATTTTTTTCTAAAAACTCTTTATATCACTGCACAGTTTCATAATTTTTCATTTATTTCTTAGTCAACATATTTTTCAATAACAATAGCCACTATCAATCTAACTACATACCATAAAATAAATTGAACTTCATTCTAGAGCCTCAAGTTCACACTTTCAATAATATTATCATTCTTTTTCTTTTTCTTTCTTATTAATTTTTTATAATCACATTAATTCCTCAAATTCCATATTTTCAATTATCATAACTAATAGCCTCTTTTCACTGTTCTTCTTGCCACTGTATACTCTATTAATTTCCTATACACCATAGCACATTTAATGTTTTCTTTCACAATTATGCTTACATCCATTGATCATCCAAAACCTATAATAATATTTTAATATGTATATCACAAATCCTTATTTACTAGATTATTAATTCACCATCTACTAACTACAAGGTTTTAAAGTTTCCTATTATCAGTAAAACCCATCAAACATAACTCAATATTTATCATCTTAAATATTCAATTCATCATTGATTTAAATCCAATTCGAAATTATCTATCATGCTCCCACATTGTGATTCTGATGTATTATTCTATTTGTATCCTAAGCTTAACATCTTTGAGGTAACTTATATCATTTAACTGATGCAAGTTCGTCTCATACTTAATGTTTCCATTTAACCTCAAAAATATATACTCATTCCTTAATAATTTAAACAATTAGATCCTCCAGTCAGCTTTTCTTATAACTAATCCTTTAGTTTTCTTAGGCTAAAGCAAGTCTAGTTAAAATTTTAAATTCATAATTCTATTTTCTTACTCCACACATTTACTCATGCAACCACTATATTGTTGTAGTCACATCTTATATAAGTTATGAATTATCTACTTATCACCATATAACTACCCCCTTTCACTACCAACTATTCTATAATTTATACTTATTCCACATTGTCATTGTTATTTCATCACTTAGTAAATAACAAGTTCAAACACACCTACTACACATTTCACTTTCTTATCCAACCGTCCTCGTCTCTACTCTTTTCTAAGTAAAACAAATCTCCCTGGAATTCTTATATAATTTCTCATAAAACATCATTAGTTTATCTATAGTAGGGTCTCAGTCATTCTTAAATTAATCTCTTATATAATAAAATAAAATAAATCACTCTATTCTAATATAAATTTCATCCATCATTAAAATAAAATTCAATAAATTTATTAACATATTTAATGTTCATCAATCATATATTCAAATCTCAAATCCTTATATCTCATCATAATTCGTAGTTCTCATTCTCATAGGACATATTATAATAGATTATCTTTCCCTATACCTTCACTTTGTCTCACACATATCATCTTTCCATCACAAAGTGGAATAAATTAAGATATGATTTCATTAACTATAAATCACATACCTAATAAACACCCAATTCTAATAAACTCATTATTAACTATAAATTTTATCAACTTATAAATCATGATCTCTACCTATGCTTCTATCTCCAGTTCTTGTCATCTTTCCAAAATCCAAAATCCAAAATCAAATAATTTTAATAATCCAAAATCAAATATCACTAAAGTTTCAATTCATCAATTAATATCCTCCAAATTTAGTATTCACTAATTCATATAAAACAAAATTAAATCACCTCAAATAACTTAAATCATAATGAATACATCAATAATAATAATAAGTTCATCAAGCAAACTTCACAAAAATTCATTTCGCAAACACATTCTCAAATCAGGTTATGAACACATTAAAATACTAATAAGATCATCAACCAGCTCTTTGAAGCATCTTCATCATAAAACTCAATCTTATTTATTGTATAAATCAAAGCCAAAGAAAACATAATCAATCATCCTTTTATATGCACTCATAGTTGTGTCCTAGAAATCCCTAACAACTATGGGCACAGAATGTCTCACCTCTTTCTCTTAGCAATCTAAAGTAGCATAATGTTAAGCTAACAAATCCATTCCCAAAATCATGCCTAAATTAATTACACCTTAAAGGATTGAATCCATAAATAACTTTTTAAATTCTAATCTTTAGCTCAGATGCTAATATATATACTAAACTTAATCTTGTAATATACATTTCTACTAGTCTCCTCTTATATTGTATCACATCTTATTAAATAATGATTGAAGAGTTCATAAGTATTCTTTTCAACTAACTGCCCTTTTCATACTCTGCGCAATAGCCACCATGTGTAATTATCCCTCCTTAAAGGTGGATAGAAGTATCTTAGAAATCACTATTTAAACTCCAACCATGTTACAGTAGTCATATAAAACTAATTTGACTACATGTATCAATCTTATGTTGTAGTTAAACTGACAACTTTACCATCAAAGAGTACAAAAGTGTTTCATCTGCATTAGACATCTTCTTATTCCTTCATCAAAGCATATTCAAAACAATTGTCATGCTTGGTTAAGTGCTACCAAGACCTCATTAATCCTAGCTATCCCAGCCATAAATATTGCAAGTTTGAGTTCAAAGGCTACTGTACCTCTTACAATAACTACTTTGGCTTTTGAGTTACAGCTGCCTCTGACCTACCCCTATGCTAGATAAGTGTAGTAAGTGCTGAAACTAGAATCAAAACTTCAAGTTGAAAGGATTGCTTATTAATATATGTTGTCTCTATGGTAAAAGTAGTTCATGTTTACCTCATTTGAAAAGATGTGGAAACCAATAAGATTCAAAACATGGAATATATGTGGAATTGACATATCCTGAGCTCTTTGTTAAAATAAAGGCTGTATAGATAGTACCACTAGAGGCATAGTTGTTGCACCCTATTGATCTCCTGGTACATTAGTAGCTTCCTAAAAATTCTAACTTGTAGATTTATCATCCTACAGCTCTCACTATCTACGGTAAGCTGCCGCTCCTCTAGGTCTACCCCTATGCCTAACTGGTAGCTTAGGAGGTAAAATCTTATCTTAGTAGGACTCCTCATCCTCTACCTTAACGACCGATGGAGAAACTTGCACTCTCCATATTTTACAAAGAAAAGAAATACAACACACAATACATGTAATTCAAACAACAATAGACAACCTAACAGTTATGCGAAAATCTATAAGCAAGGAAAACCTTTCAAGGAAATAATCGAACCTAATTTACTATAGTAGTCTTAAAGAAAACTTAACTCTACTAACCTAGGTCCACAATACCAAACCTAGGCTCTAATACCAACTTTGTCACTATCCAAACCCCGGAGTCATGACCGGTGCTAGAGAACAAGAATTCACATGAATACAAAACCCGTAATAAGCCTTAAAATAAAAACTCATACCAAACATACCATAAAAATACCTCAGAATTAAAACTTTAAATAATATAAAAGGAATCTCCATATCATAACATAATAAAATATACTCATATAGTTATTCGAATACATATCCTCAGTCTAAAAGGACATTAAATGCTACAACAAAATATACTACTATTGCAGTGTCTAATAAAATATCAGAAAAGTGATAATTCAAAATTTATACAAATTGGCTGGTGAAGAAAGGGTCCAGCAGAACTAATATGGAGATCTGAAGTAAAGAGTCCTGAAAAAATATTGAGGGGGATCAGACCTCACTGAGTGTATTATTATTATATACATGCTCACAACCTAAGGACACATACTTTCAAGCACCAGTGTAACAATTATATATTTATATTTATTTAATTTATATATGCATTTCATACAGATGCTCGAAATCACATTACTTTAAAAAAATTATATGCAGAAAGATTTAGGTGAAGGATCGGAGCAGAACCCTAAAATTTTTTGTAACCTCGATCACTGTATTTCACTAGCCAACAGGCTTTCCATAAACTCTAAAAATATTTCTTTATCCAACTTTGGCAGTGGATTGGCCTCAAGTACACAAAAAGGTCAACAAAGGATCTGTAATCCCACTACTGGTGTGACTAGCCCTAAGTACACTACAGGTCTACCGAGGATCTGCAATCACACCCTTTTTATCCATAATTCCCAATAATTGTTTATTCATATCTCAATTCAATCAAAATTCATAGCCTAACATCTAGCATACTGTTGCACAATAGTTCTATTGTGACCCACTAAGCACGACATTCTA
This sequence comes from Mallotus nudiflorus, assembly GCA_947683625.1. Classification (NCBI taxonomy): domain Eukaryota; kingdom Viridiplantae; phylum Streptophyta; class Magnoliopsida; order Malpighiales; family Euphorbiaceae; genus Mallotus; species Mallotus nudiflorus. Next base: position 52,862 of record CANTUR010000019.1, read on the forward strand.
CGATAATTCTCTAAAACATTTATCATAAATAAAATAATGAAATTCGTATTAAAATATTACAGCATCCATTAATAACAATTAATATTCACATTTATATATATGAAACACACACACACAAACACATATAATGATAAATAACGTTTAATGCAATATAAAATAATAAATAATAAATTTCTGTTTATTCAAAATATGGATGCCAATAACATTCTACATGCAATGCATACACATACTAATAACTCACCATTTGAGTGCGCTTCTCTATTCTGACTCGACTGGCCTAATCCGGTAAGCCTAACTCGCAATGTAGCTAAGGAAAAAATAATAATAATGAAATTAGAATAAAATTCCTAATTTTATACTTCTAGAATTTCTAAAGAACAACTCGATCTAGGACATGACTTGACTAAAACTTAAAGCTTAGGACCAACCTGATGTCATGTTTTATGAGAAATTTATTGAAAATTTAGTAGAGTCCTTTGTAAAACAAACATTCCTCTACAAAAGTAGAGTCGATCTTACATGCAAACACACTTCAAAATATCCACAAAGTTTAACTTCTTGGGTTGGGCCCCCGAACTACAATTATTGCCCAACCGAGAACCAACACAATCCACTATTAATAAATAATATAAATTCCAACTTTTCATCAAAAATCATGAAAATTCATTTAAATATCACAAATCAATTTATTTACATAATAAAAGTATAAAAGATATTTAATTCCAAAATAAATAATAAAATTCTAATTTGTAATTAAATCATATTAATAAAATCCATTCTTCTAATTTGGCAATTAAATAGCATTAATTACAATTAATTATTTAAATTACTAAAATATATAATAAAAATAACCAAAAACTTATTTAAACTTAAATATAATAAATAAAATCATTATTCATATATTTTTTGGAAATTACTAATAATTAGCTAAAAATAGGAAATAAATTATAAAAATTATTTTAATGCTATCTATTATCAAATTCTATCAAGAACATAATAATTTCAACTAAAATATAAAAATTACTAATTTATACTAATTTTTCCAAAAATTCTTTTTTCACATAAACATTCAAAAATTCATAATAAAAATTCTACTCATAATTTTATAAAACTTCCTTAACGAAGTTTACTCTATATAATCAATAGAATTTATTAAAAATATAAAAATATTTTGACCCGAGACTGTTCGGAAGAGTGACATGAATAGTACCCAACGCCCGAAAAATGTAAAAAATTTAAATAATATTCACATTAAGCAATATCACAACCTAAATTTCAATAATATACTAACCAATAAACCTAATAAAATTGAATTCAAGCTCAATTTCATAAATTAATCAAAATTAACATAAAAATAATTTTACAAAATTAGAGTCATTACTAGAGTTACCGGATAAATTGTTCTAGGGGAAATGAAGCCCACTTTGAGACGAAGAGAACGAGCTATCAAGCTCGATCTGAGGTAGCTGGAAACATCGTCGACAAGCCTAAGAGTTATACGATACTATGCTAAATCGGGAAGAAAAGAAGAAAGGGAGGGAAGTGGTGGCATCATCGAGGAGAGGAGGGGCTGCTGCTGGTGGCAGCACTGATAGCCGAAGGTGGTGTAGGAAGGAAAGAGAGAAAGAATAAAAAGAAGAAGAAGTGGCTACTACCATGTTTTCTTTATTATTAATATATATATATATATACACTAATTTAATAATTTTACTAAAATACTCTTAATAATAAATTTTATTAAAAATACTCCTTTAACACTAATTGAATAAAATAATATTTAAAATTCAATAATTCCCCTTTTAAATTGATAAATGAAAATACCGGTTATAACATAAAGAAATAGAATTAAAAGCTAAGGAATGGAGTCTTGGTGGCTACGCTGGGGATCAACACACTTTCGACACCACATCAACATCGTTTGAATACCACATTAACAATGCAATGTCGCTCAATTTGCAGCAAGTCAATTTAAGGCAGAATGTCGCATTATTTCGACACCACATCAGCAATAGCATGTCACAAGAGCCTCCATTTGATACCATTTTGACACCACTTCAACATCAAGAATGTGCTTCATCGCCAAACTTGCACATTTTCTATCAAGTGTCACACTAGTTCTGCACCAGATCGACACATTGGTGTCTTATCGTACCATCAGTCCTCACACCCTGACACCATTTTCACACCACTTCCGCACCTATGTGTCATGAGAATTTCTTTTCAGCACCACTTCGACATCACCTCTGCGTAACGGTGTTATCCAATCTACCACAAGTTGATTTTAATCTGAATGTAACACCATTTTCACACTGAATTAACACACTCATGTCTCACCTCGACACCACTTCGATGTCACTTCCGCACCCTAGTATTGCAAACTTATTTTTCACCCTCTTCAACCTTAGCTTCAAAGCAACATATCTTTTATTTTCTTCCCCTTTTCTTTTTCCCTCATTTTCTTTTCCTTTTCCACCTCATAAATCCAATTTTTTTTATTATCTCACTACCTAATCACAGTGAATAAAAATCAACTGCTAAAAAGACCCACTCCTCTACTTAAAAAGAAGCCTCGCACATCCTCAACCACACCGATTCTACATGCCTTACGCAAATGGTGCTCGGTTCATTTTCTAAATCTCTAAGCATCATATTCGAGGCATTATTTTTCTCTTCACTTTTTTTATTTTTCATAATTTATTTCTTTTATTTTTCTTTTTGTATGTATTTTGGTCATTGAGGACAATGGCAATGATTAGTGTCGGGGAGGGTGTGCATTTTCATTTTATGCTTTTTTTATCCAGCATTTTTTAAAAAAAAATAACTAATAAATTATTCAAACTTTCATTAAACTTGAACTCAAATTTTCTACACTTTTAGTTGGGATTGTCCTTAAAATTTTTTATTTTATTTTTTAAAAAAATTGATGCTCAATTACAATTAGAGAAAAATAGTGTATAAGCTTGCTTTCCAATTCAATTGTCGAATTATTGAATGGTTTATTAATTAAGATGGTTGTACATGGTCATTATTTATGAAAAATTTAGTTTTTATAACCTAAGCATAAACTTGAAGATTGAATTTGAGCATGATTTTTGGAAAGAGTGCATTTTGGTTGGTGATTCTAAAAAAAATCTCTATTTTTTTACATGCTCTTAATCTATTCCAATGCTCTAAATAGAGTAAAAGTAACCAAAGGCCCCACTTGGCGGTATCCACCCTTAGTAATACAGGAATGATAGGGGATAACTAAGAGTGGGAAGATTTGAATTGAGAGAATAAAAATGGTGAGATGCAGCGTAAAATGCACTCACTAAATCCAAAGGCAAAGAAAAGATGCTGTGAAATGGAGCGTAAAACGTATTCACAAGCAAAGTTGGGTTATAGATCTTAATGTTTCTTTTCTAGAGTTATGTTCATTAGATTTCAAAGAGTTATGTGCTTGGGTTATAATTAGTAAATTGTTCATATATGATTTTTTTTTGTCTGGTTATCTTTTTTAATAAACAATTTTTAGTCTCGGTGTTATTGGTTTGCAAGTCTTAAAAGCTATAAATCTTTGGTTATAGTTGAGTTTGTTCTTTAAATTTTAAATTTGATTTTTTCTTGAGGACAAGCAAAACTTAAGTGTGGGGGAATTTGATATGTGTAATTTCTACATATATTTTGAGTTGAATTCTAATGGATATTGAATAATTAATTGGTTTAATTTGGGTAGAATTTGAGCTTAATTGAGAAATATTATAGTTTCCTATTTTATTTAGGATTCTATTGTTTTTTGTTTCATTCTAGTCAAATAAGGAGTTTTATTTTAAATGCCTAACTATTTTTTCCTCTTTTGTAGGAGATTTCATTAAAGGAATCCATGAAGAGCAAGGAATAGTCTGACAGGGCTTCTATACTAGCAGTGTGCAACTAGTGTGACATGTTGGAATCTTGATTTAAAGAGTTGAATGCCCATGTTGAAGTGGTGTTAAAGTGTTGTCAAATGCAAAAAAGTTTCCTTTCTCAAAAAGGAAAAGGAATTTAAAGGAAAATAGGTTTTCATTAGCTTTTCTATAAAAAGGGATGATTGAGGAGGCTTTTAGGGATTGATTCTACGTTCTTGAAGGCACAAAATAAATTCTCAAAGAAGATTGAAGGAGGATTCATCCAAGATTCAAAGACTTTTATTTTATTCTTCATCTTTTATTTCTTAATTATGTTTATGTGCTTCATTATAACCATATGTGGGTAAATTTCTTTTAGGGTTTACGTTAGAAGTAACTATTCTATTATGTGATTGAACACAATATTTTATCTATTTAATTTTTAGTTAATTTTATGAGTTGCACTTAATGTATGTTTTCATTCTTGGCCAACTTGATTGCATGTCTATAGGTAAATTCACCAACGAGAGTTAGGACAATTTATTAGCTTATGACTCATAGGACTTAGACTACTCAACCACAAGAGTAGGTGAGCTCTTTGGTGAACCATGACAGTAGGCAAGGGTCTACAGTGGTAAACCAATAATTATTATGGAACTTAATGAGTTTTGATTAACTTCTTAATCATGAGAGTAGGTTAAACTTTAATCTTAACATGCTTAATTAAACTCGAAAGAGTCTTTAAGTATTTTAGAACAATTACCCTTAACTGAAATCAATGTCTTTTACTTGATAATATGTTCATGATCTAATTGGAATAGTGAAACTAAACATAGGCTCTAAGTTTTTAATCATTTGATTTTAATTCAGTTTAAGTTACTTTGTTTTATAATTGCTTAATTACATTTATTCAATTTACTAGCTAAGATCATAAGTAAAGATATTAGTACTCAATATACAATCCTCATGGTATGATAACTGTATATACTATAATCACGATCCGTGCGCTTGTGAGTTTAAAACGCAGTAAAAATATTACCATTTTAGACATGATCACATAAGAAATGATGTCTAATATCTATATGTTTAGTTCTAGAATACTAAATGAGATTGTTGCTAAGGTTTATAACATTTGTATTATCATATTTATTAGGAATATAATTAATATTCTTACCATAGTCCAATAATTATTGTTTTTACCATAAAACTTGGGTGCAACAACGACTAACTGCCACATATTTTGCTTCACGAGTGGACAAGGCAACTGAAACTTATTTCTTGCTAAACCAAGAAACTAAACAATTACCTAAGATTTAAAAAGTTCCATAAGTGATTTTTCTATCTATTAAACTACCGACAAAGTCTTCATCTGAATAATTAATTGAGTCAAAAGATGAACTTCTAGGATACCAAAGTCCTAAATACATTTTACCACAAAGATATTTGAAAATCCTTTTAATAGCATTCAAATGAGATTTTCTAGGATTAGATTGAAACCTAGGATACAAACATATAGCAAACACAATGTTAGGTCTACTAGCGATTACACAAAAAATGGATATGACCATACCTCTAAGTCGCTTTTCATCAACTGATTTACCATTCTCGTCTTTTTTAAGTTTGGTAGTGGTACTTATAAGAGTCTTGCTTGATTTAGCTCCATCCATACCAAACTTCTTAAGAATTTCCCTAGTGTATTTAGTTTGATTTATGAAACTCCTATCTTTGCATTGTTTGATTTGAAGTCCAAGGAAGAATTTGAGTGCTCCCATCATACTCATGTCGAATTCTCCTTACATTAACTTAAAAAATTCCTCACACAAGCAATGGTTAGTAGCACAAAAAATAATGTCATCAACATAAATTTGAATAATTAATAAATCATAGTTGGATTTCTTTATGAAAAGAGTTGTGTCAACTTTTCTTTTATAAAAAACTTTTTCTAAAATAAAGTTACTCAATCTTTCATACCAAGCACTTGGAGCTTGTTTCAATCCATATAAATCTTGTAAAAGTTTAAACACGTCATTAGGAAAATCAAAACTTTCAAATCCCAACGGTTGCTCAACATACACCTCCTCTTCAATGAAACCATTTAAGATGCACTTTTAACATCCATTTGATAAAGTTTAAAATTCATGAATGATGCAAATTCAAGTAGCATTGTAATAGCCTCCAACCTAGTAATAGGGGAAAATGTTTTATTATAATTAATGCCTTCCTCTTGATTATAACTTTTAACTACTAATATAGCTTTGTTCCTAGTTATGACACCTTGTTCATTCATTTTATTTCTAAACACCCATTTGGTGCCTATAATAGGATGATGTTTAAGTCTAGGAAATAAGGTCCAAACCTTGTTTCTCTCAAATTGATTTAACTCTTTTAGCATAGAAATGACCCAAAATTCATCATTAATGTATCATCAACATTTTTTTGTTCAATTTAAGAAATAAAGGCTAAATTTATAATAGATTTAAGTTTAGACCTAGTAGTTACCTTTTTTGTAATGTCACCTATGATAAGGTCTTGATGATGAGCTTTCTTGAATTACTAATCCTTTGGAAGTTCATCCTTTAAGGTAGGTTGAGATATTTCCTCATTGTCCTTGTTTGGACCTTCAAGTTCCAAAGGCTTACTAGCATTTTCTTTTTGAGTATCCATAATCTCTTCGTCACCTATAAGATCATCAACACTATAAACATCCTTTCTATGATCGAGTGAGTTTAATTCATCAAATACGACATGCATGACTCTTTAACTACTAGATTTTTTTTATTAAAGACTCTATATGCTTTACTAGAAATAAAATATCTTACGAAAATTCCTTCATCTGCTTTGAAGTTAAATTTCTCAAGATTATTTTTAGTGTTTAATATAAAACACTCACATCCAAATACTCTTAGATATGAGATTTTGGGTTTTCTACTGTTCCATAGCTCATAAGATGTTTTGTTTAAAATTCATATGAGAACTTGGTTTAAAATGTAACAAGATGTGTTAACGGCTTTTGCCCAAAAGTATAGAGGTAAATTATACTCATAAAGCATTGTTCTAGCCATTTCCATAAGAGTTCTATTTTTCCTTTCAACTATCCCATTTTTTTGAGGAGTTCTAGGACATGAAAATGTATATGAAATACCATTTTCATTATAAAAGGTTTTGAAGAATTCATTTTCAAATTCAGTTTCATGACCACTTCTAATGGATGAAATTCAAAATCCTTTTTCTTTTTAAAATCTTTTTGAAAATTTTTCAAAAGCTTTAAATGCATTATTCTTATAACCTAAGTAATCTAGAGCAGTCATTAACCAATACATATGCATAGTGCATTCTATCGAGACTAGCAACTCTAGTTGGTCAAAATAAATCCATACGTATAAGTTTAAGAGGTCTATAAGTGGACACTACATTTTTTAGCTTAAATGAGGACTTGGATTTTTTTCCTTTTCGACAAGTATCACAAGGTTTATCCTTAGTGAATTCAAGCTTAGGTAAATTAATCATAAGTTCATATTTATAAAGATCATTCAAAAGCTCAAAATTTACATGTCCTAACCTTCTATGTCGTGTCCATGTGTCATGGGAAATAGACATTAAGCATTTGATATCCTTGTTATCAACCTTGTTCAAGTTAATAACATAAACATTATCTATCCATTCACCATAAAAAATTTCTTTATCCTCATCAAGACTACTAACAAAGCAATATTTAGTATAGAAAGTTACTTTATTTTCCATGTCACATAATTGACTTTTACTAAGCAAATTATGTTTAAGATAATCAATAAGTAACACATGATGTATGGATAAGGATTAAGGATTACTGATTTCTCTAATGCCTACTATCTTTCCTTTGGCATTATCTTTGAATGTGACATGTTCTCCATCCTTTGCATCAAGCTTGTTGAATTATTCTTTATCTCCTATCATGTGCCTTGAACATCCACTATTACGATACCACTTGCTTTTTTCTTTTATGGATTTTAGACACACCTACACAAGACAATTTAAGTGTTCTTTTGAACCTAAACCTTTCTTAGTCTAAGTTGGTTAGTTTCAAGATAATCCAAAGGAAGTAAATTCATGTGTAGTCTTTTATAGAAGCATACATTGTTAGTGTGTCCTTTGATCATTTAATATGAACATACAATATTTTTAAATTTATTTTTCCTAGGATGATATGGTTTCCTAATAGATGAATCATGCCTTATGTGTTAAGGTAGAGTGTGTCTCTTCTTATTTTGAGTCATAGTATAAGACATGCTTTGATAATAGCAATGTGTATTTTGATAGGTTTGTGTAATATATTTAGGTGCATTATGTTATGCAACATGCTTATGAGTATTTTGTCTAGTGTATATATAAGCATGTTTAGGTTGTGCTTTTCTAGCATGAGACTTACCTTTTTGTGTTATATAGGATTGATTCTTATGAGACTTTCCTTTAATATTTGACACATGAGACTTATTAACTTTGAAAGCATGAGTCTTAATTAGTTTAGAGGTAGAATAAATGGAATTGCATGATGCTTTAACAAATTTAATATATTATAATGATGAAGATTAGGCCATTCCATTAGTATATCCAATTCCATGAGTATTTCCTTTAAATTTTTAGAGTCAAGTAAATTATCTAAATTCTCTTTTTCTCTTTGGAATTTCGATATAGAATTTTTTAGTTCAACTACCTCATTAGAAAGTTTATGATTTTCATCACTTACTTTCTTAAGTTGCTATTTTAAGGAATTTGAAAATTTTAAACAATAAGTTTCTTATTTGACTTAACAAGCTTAGAAAACTCAATTTTAAAATTTTTGAATTCTTTGGTTGAGCTAGTTAACTCATGCTTATAATATTTCTTCCTGTAAAGTAGGCTTTTGTATTTAAACAAGAGTTTGCTCATAATAGAGATCTCAACATCATCATCATCATCATCATCATATTCATTATAAGTACAATATTCATCAGAGGAAGAGTTAAAAGTAGATGGTACCTCTTTTTCATCTTTAAGAGCCGTGAAGCAAAGATTGGTCACTTCTTATTGTTCCTCTTCCTTTTGGATTCAAAAGAGTCATCATCCCAAATAGCTTTGAAGGCCTTCTTTTTATATTTCGCTCCTTTATTCTTGAATTTGAGTTTGGGGCACTCACTTTAATATGTCCCGATTTTTTGCATTCATAACAAGTGATTGCTTTAGTTTTCTTTTTGCTTTCTCCTTCATGCTTCTTATTGGAGTCTTTAGTTCTTGAGAAATTTTTCTAAGTCTCTAGTTCTTGAGAAATTTTTCTTTCTTAAGAATTTTTTTGAAACTTCTAGTATGCATGGCAACATCACCATCTTCATCACTAGAGTCTTCGAGACTTTCATCTTCACTTTCATTTTATAAAGCTTTTAGTGTAATGCTTTTCTTTTTCTCCTTTTGCTTTTTGTTCTTCTCCTCTTTGCTTAATTGTAAGCTCATGTGTTAGGAGCTTTCAAATAAGCACATCAGTGGAAAGAGTAAAATGGTATTGAGCTTCCTCGATTGAATTAACCCAAGATTCTCAATCCTTCTTAAGTAGGATTCTTAAAATCTTGTTATTTACCTCTTCTTTGGTGAAATGTTTACCAAGTTTCTTAAGGGTTATAAAAAGAGCATTAAGTTGATTTATCATCTTCATTATTGACTCTTGAGGCATCTTAAAGAGTTCATATTCATACATGTGAAGTTGAACCTTTTTGCTTCTAACTTACATGTTGCCTTCATAATGATTTTCTAAGATCTCCCACATTTCCTTGGTCGACATGTATGTTGAAGCTTGGCTCCTTATCTTATCATAGAAGAGACTAAAGTGATAATAACCTTTTTATTTTTATTATTTTCCTCCTTTTATTCATTATTCTATTGGCTTCTTGTAAGAGTAGTTACCACACCATCAATAATATTTGTAGGTGGTTCCCAACCTTTTAGGACAATATCCCAAAGTTTGATGGAATCATAATCAAAGTATAGCTCCATTTTGAACTTCCAATGAGGATAGTCACTAAAATTAAGGAATAGTCTAAATGAAAAAATATTTTGTAATTCACTCCCCATGATCATGTATTCTAGCAATGAAATTCCTAGAATTCAACCTCTTATACCAAATGAAAATGCCTTAGAGGGGTGAGTAAGGCTATTAAATTAAAATAGGAAATTACAAAAATTATTTGCAAGAATTGAAGGAATGTTGAGAAGGAAGAATGGTGAACACAAGAATTTAAGGAGTTTGGATTCTCAATAATCCTACATCTCCACCTAACTTATCCCCAAGTTAGGATTTTCAATTACCCACAATCTTATTCATAAGATTGAGATTACACAAGAGTGTTATGGTTCACTTTTATAATCTTACAATCTTACAACTTGAGTTTTAAAGGCTAACTCAAAAATCAAATCCCAAGTTTTTCAAGGACAACACTTAAACTAATTCCTTTTAGAATAGAATCTCAATTACCATTTTCTTAATCCCAAAAAATAAAAGAATAAGAATATCTATTCTAACACTCTCTAACTCTCACAAGATTTATATAAATATGAAATGAAATGAAAGAGAGTTTTGAGAGCTTAATTGAATGATTAAGAAAGTATAATGAGTAAACAAGTTCTCAACATTTCAATTGAACTCTAGAGGTTGTTTATATATATAAATAACTTAAATTATGGCTATTGGAGGCATTGATTGTGTCTCCAATGTCTCTAATTGATTTTTAAATTAATCTTGGACTTTTATAGCTGAAATGATGCTAACGATTGTGAGGAAAAAGTCCTAACTTATGAGGATCAAAATTAGAGTAGTTGCCTTTGAAATTTTATTAAAAATGCCCATTGTGAGCTGTTAGGAGGATGCATACGAGCTGAGTGTGTTTTCTCAAGACCTGAGCACTCTTAGTGAGCGTCACTATCCGAAATAGCTCAAAATGAGCACCTAAGAGGGATAGCTCATGGCTGGCTCATGAGGAGACACCTATAAATCTAAAAATGTGTCTTTTTGACACATAAAGCTCTAAATACTTTAGGTATGGGATATTATACTTCATTAAAATTTAGTATAATGACAGTATTTCATATTTCCAAACTTGAACTAATAATTTTAATACAAATAAGTTCCTATACACTTGAAAGAAATCAATATAAACTTAAATTAATTGTTAAAGTTTAAAATCAGGAGTTTGATCATGCAAATGGTCAACAACTTCCCTCTCCTGATACAATCATATGCTTTGTTTAGATGTCCTTAAATAGACAAAAGTCAAGAAAAAAAATTACAACACAAGATAATGCTTTGGTTAGTTATGAAACCTATAACATATTATATTCTAAATAAGGAAAAGTTAAAACATAGTCAAGATTTAAAATATTTATAAGGGTCAAAGAACCTTCCCTAATAACTAGGGTTTTGTTCCCATTGGTAATAGAAATAATTTGTGAGGGTTGTTTATTATGTGAGACATGTTTACAATCAAATGTCATATGGTCTATTGCACCAATATTAATTATCCATGCACTATTAGAAACATGTTTATTAATATTTAAAACCTTACTACAATTCTCTGTAGCTACAACCAATGTTGAGACTTTTTTAGCAATATCATCATCTATAGTTGTTTCAACAATAGTAGTGGTGGGATTTTTCTTGAAATTCTTCTTTCGAGGAGCACAACCATGGTCCCACCATTTTGGATATCTGACAAGTTCATAGCAACAATCTTTGGTGTGTTCTGTTTGATCATAATTAGTGCATTTATAAGTAGACTTGTCAGCACCTTTGTTTATTTTTTTATTGATTATACATTACCATTGCAACAGCCTCAGAATTTTTAGATTCTCCTTTTAGTGTTGCATATTGTACTACCTCTCATCAAACCAATGCATATGATTCTTCCAAATATGGAACTAGTTCTTTACGTAGAATCTCTCCACATATTACATCAAAATCACCATCCAATCTAACTAAAAATATATGTACCTTTAATCTTTCAATGGACTTTTGGTATAATATAATGTCATCTAGATCTTTCATGACAACTTTATCTCGATGATCTAATTCCCAAAACTCCTTATTCAATTCTTCATAATATTCAGAAAGAGATTTTCCACTTTATTTGGCTATAAAAGCCTTTTGGTTTAAAGCAAAAATTTATAATTCATCACTTTTATAGTAGAAGGCTTTTGATAGGCATTCCAAACTTCATAAACAATGGCAAGCATACATAACGCTTCATAATATATGGAGTCATAAACATCAGCAGCCCCATCTCTTCTCTTTTTGATTCTCAGTATACCACTTTTCATATCCATCTTTTGATTCTAATGGTGGTTTATTTTTGCCATGAATATAAAAGAGTTTCTCTCTTTTAGCAATCTACATTTTTATTAATTTTGACCATATGTTATAATTTGATTTAGTAAGGGTGATTCCTATATTGAAAGAACCTTCATATTGAACAACAATGGGAATTGACTTCATTCCTAATGATTAAAAATTTTTTCACTCATTTTCTTTCAAATATTTCATATTTCAAAGAGGTTGGCTCTGATACCAGCTTAAAACTTAGAGAAAGAAAATTCTTTTTTCATATATATCTTTGAAGATGTACAATAGGTATATATAGGAAATACAATGAAGTTACAGGAAAGGAAACTAGACTTATTACTTATAAAATAAGACAATGAATAACTATAAATTAGGAAGTCAGAATATATGATTATTGTATAATGTTTACATTAACAGAGAGGGAAATATTAACACTTTAGCCATGATTGATAAGGGTGAACTTGACTGAAAAATTATTTCAATCTCATTGGATGATCCATGAGCTTCTCTTGTAAATGATATTGATGATGTGGAGAAGCATTTCAAAGTGATCATGATGCAGGCATAAGATTTTGCAGAGAGGGTGATATAGCGAAAGCCTAAGAAATTAGATAAATACTACCCGACATTGAATCGCACATGATTACCATCTAACAATCCTTTATAACCTTTTGATTTTAGTATAAATGCCAGGAAATAAGCATCAATAATCATTGATTCACACAAATGAATATCAAATATTGGGACAATATAAATTTTATTTATTAATTCAACAAAAAGGGATCCTCAAACAACACTAAAGAGGCAAATAAATAGATTTTAGGGAAAAACCTAAAAACAAAAAAGGAAGAAAAGACTAAAAACTCCAAAAAAAAAGGAACATAAAATTTTAAGCCAAATTTAAGGGTCTAAGCAAAGGAATTTAAGCCCGAAGATGGGTTTTTACATATGTAATTTATAGGACATGTTATAGGGCTCTGAGTCAGCTTTAATTTGATATATTATAGGCCTCATGATTCAATCGGGGTCGCCATGACCGTCCATTTGAAGCTTAAGTGCGCATGCCCATTTTGTCAAATCTATCCATAAATGATAATGCAGCCTCATCCACATCAGAAGGTGAAGACATTTTGAATGAGAGATCCAAAGACTAGTAACTGGATCCTTGAGATTGATTTCAATAAGACTGATGCTATAGAGTTTTGAAAAAAATTCCTTTTATAAAACTTTATCTTGTTTTACGCAAGATAACTTTATATAGGCTATGTTTATGAAATGCATGTTCTAAGGACTACTTGTTTGATTTTCTCCTTTTATGTTGGCGCTTAGCAATAATCAATCTTAATTTTGATCTTAAAAAACTTAATTTTGAGCATTTAATTTATTTATTTAAGTGTGTATAAGTTAGGACTCTATTGGAAGTTAAAATGAAGTATAATTATCTTGGGCTGATTGGACCTTTGAGATTCAATGAGGCTTTTGACATCCTTAGAGCTTTATAAAGAGAAATTTATTTTCTTAAATTTGAATTAGACATCTTGAGCTTTCTGAATTAGGCTTATTTTTCAAATCCAAGTTCATTTGGTTATGCAATTTTTGAGTCAAAATCCACATATACGTCTGTCATCTCAAACTACACATCTCTTAGTATTTTTTACATATATTGAGTTACAAAAATCCAATTATAGTAATTCAAAATGATATGGAAAGATAAGTCAAAATATCTATAACTTTTTTGAAAAAATTATAGGCAAATTAAAATTACTTTAGGAGAAAATCATGGCTTCAACTTGTGTATAGCTATTTGACAGTATTCTGCATTTTAGATTGCATAGCTCTTAGTATTTTGGACATATACTAAGATACATAAGTAAAATTTAGGTGATTTAAAATGATATGGAAAAATAAGTCAAATATATATAACTTTCATGAAGAAAGTATAGGCAAATTCAAATTTATTTAGGAGCAAATCAAGGCTTCAACTTGGGTATAACTATCTAATAGTATTCTGCATTTCAAATTAAATAGCTCTTAGTATTTTGGACATATCCTGAGTTACAAATGTCCAATTTAGGTGATTCAAAATGATATAGAAATATAATTCAAATATTTATAGCTTCTACGAAGAAAGTGTGGGAAAATTCAAACATCTTGAGCATCCAATCATGGTTTTAATCCATAAATAGTTATTTGATAGCATCACTTTCAATGATTCAAAATATAGATGTTGGACATACCATTTGCACCTCCAAATACTAATGTTTTAAGTATAAATACCTCTAGATTTGAATGAAAGTTAAGTAACTTGTTTTATTATTCATTCTTTCTTAAGCATTCACTGAGCTATCAAATTCTCTTAAATAGTTCTTTGTTTGTATAACTCTTGTGAAAGTTGGGTGTGTGTTAAAAATAGAATTTCTCTTCATCTTAAATCTTATGTTAGAATAGAAGGGAAAGTGAGATTTATTTCTAAAGGAATTGGTTTAAGTGTTTTCCATTTAAACACTTGGGTTTTGGTTTTTTTGAGTGAGCCTTGAAAACTCATGTTGTAAGGGTTATAAGAGTGAGCCATAAAAACTCTTGTGTAATATCAATCTTGTGAATAAGATTATGGGTGATTGAAAATCCTAACTAGGGGATAAGTTAGGTGGAGACATAGGATTGTAATTGAATCTAAACTCCTTAAATCTTTGTGTTCTTCATTCTTCCTTCTCAACTTCCATTCAATTCTTGCAAAGAATTCTTTTAATTTCTCATTTTTATTTGATAGTCCTATTCACCCCCCCCTTAGGGACTCTTTTTATTTGGTATCAGAGCTTGAATTCTAGGTATTTCATGCTAAAAATACAAGATCATAGAGAGTGAATCACAAAACATCTCTTTTTCTTAAACCATTCTTTGATGGTAGTGACTATCGACATTGGAAATTCAAAATGGAATTAAATCTTGATTATGATTCCATTAAACTTTGGGACATTGTCCTAAAAGGTTGGGACCACCTACAACTATCATTGATGGTGTGGTAACTACACTTGTAAGAAGCCAATGGAGTATTGATGAAAAGGAAGAAAATCATAAAAATAAAAAACCTATGATTACTCTAGTCTCTTCAATGACAAGAGAAGAAGGAGGCAAGCTTCAACATTGTATGTCGACCAAAGAAATGTGGGAGACTTTAGAAAACCATTACGAAGGCAACATTTAAGTAAGAAGCAAGAAGGTTCAACTTCATATATATGAATATGAACTCTTCAAAATGAAGCCTCATGAATCAATCATGGAGATGAAAAACCATCTCAATGCTCTCCTCATAACCCTTAAGACACTTGGAAAACATTTCCCTAAGGAAGAAGTAAATAACAAGATTCTAAGAATCTTACCTAAGAAGGATTGGGAATCTCATGTTACTTCATTTGAGGAGCTCAAGAACTCTCCACCTTATCAACTGATGTGCTCATTGGTAAGTTCTTAACACATGAACTCACTATCAAGCAAAAAGGTAAAGAATAAAAAGAAAAAGAAGAAAAGAAAAAGAGCATTGCTCTAAAAGCTCTTCAAGAAGATATTAGGAAAGCATCAAAGATTCTAATGATGAACTTCAAGAACTTCAAGAAGTTTTTGAGAAAGAAAAACTTCTTAAGAACAAGGGACTTCAATAAGAAGTTTGAAGGGAGATGGTAATAATGAAACTAAAGAGGTTACTTGCTATGAATATTAGAAACTAGGACATATTAGAAGTGTGTGTCCTAAACTTAAATTCAAGAATAATGGAGCAAAAGATAAGAAGAAGGCATTCAAAGCTACTTGGGATGATTCCTCTAAATCCAAAAAGGAAGAGGAACAACAAGAGGTGGCCAATCTTTGCTTCGTGGCCCTTGAAAATGAAAATAAGGTACCATTTACTTCTTATTCTTCATTTGATGATTGTGAGAATTATTGTGATAATGATAGTGATGATAAGAGCTCTATTGTGAACAAATTACTTATTAAATGCAAAAGTTTATTATCTAAGAAGAAATATTATAACATGAGTTAGGTAGCTTAAATAGAGAATTAGAAAATTTTAAAAATTAATTTTGCTAAACTTGTTGAATCAAACGAAAAAACTTGTTAGTGATGAAAAATCTTCTAATTCTTTGGAAGATCAACTTAAGAAAGCAAATGATGAAAATCATAAGCTTTCTAAGGAGGTCTTAGAATTAAAGAATTCGATTGCTAAATTTAAGAGAGGAAAAGAAACTTTAGATTGTCTTCTTGACTCTCAAAAATTTCATGGAGATACCCATGGAATTGCATATAAGAATGGAATGTCTTCATCATCTTCATCACATATTAATTTTACAAAAACTTCACATGATTCCACTCCTTCAACCTCCAAATCAAATAAGACTCAAGCTTTCAAAACTAAAAGATCTCATGTGTTAAATAGCAAAGGAAAGTCTCATGAGATTCATCCTTTATTAACATAAAGAGGTAAGGCTCAAACTAGAGCACCTAAACCCAAGCATGCTTATATGTACATTAGACACAATTATAATAGGCATGATACACAATACAATGCACATAAATATGTTGCACAAAATTATCAAAATTCACATCACCATTGCCAATGCATGTCTCACTTAATGACATAAAACAATAGGAGATACACACAATACCAAAGGCATGTTGCATACACTAGGAAAGAATTTCATTCTAGGAGGAATAAATTCAAAAATATTGTATGCTCTTATTGCATGATCAAAGGACATACTAAAAATGTGTGCTTCTATAGAAGACTGCATATGAATTTACTTCCTACATATTATCTTAAAACTAACCAACCTAGACCAAAAAAAGTCTAGGTCCAAAAGAACACTTAATTGTATTGTGTAGATGTGCTTGAAATCCACAAGAATAAAAGCAATTGGTATCTCGATAGTGGATGCTCAAGGCACATGATAGGAGACAAAGAGCAATTCAATAAACTTGATGCTAAGGATAGAGGACACGTTACTTTCGAAGATAATGCAAAAGGAATTAGAGAAATAGGTAATCCTTAATCTTTATCTATACATCATTTTTTTTGTTAATGGTCTTAAATATAATCTGCTTAGTATAAGTCAATTATGTGACATGGGAAAATAAAGTAACTTTTTATCTTAAAAATTTCTTTGTTAGTAGTCTTAATGAAAACAAAGTTATTTTTAGTGGTGAAAGAGTAAACAATGTTTATGTCATTGATTTGAATAAAATTGATAACAAAGACATAATATGCTTAGTATCTATCTCCCCATGACACATGGACATGGCATAGAAGATTAGGACATGCAAATTTTAAGCTTTTGAATGATCTTTGTAAACATGAACTTGTAATTGGTTTACCTAAGCTTGAATTCACTAAGGATAAACCTTGTGATGCTTGTCAAAAGGGAAAACAATCCAAGTCCTCATTTAAGCTAAAAAGTGTAGTGTCCACCTCTAGGCCACTTGAACTTATTCATATGGATTTATTTGGACCAACTAGAGTTGCTAGTCTTGGTGAAATGCACTATGCATATGTATTGGTTGATGATTACTCTAATTTACATAGTTATGTTTCCTTGCTCATAAGAATGATGCATTTAAAGCTTTTGAAAAGTTTTCAAAAATAGTTCAAAAATAAAAAGGCTTTTATATTTCTTCTATTAGAAGTGATCAAGGAACCGAATTTGAAAATGAATTTTTGAAAAACTATTGTAATGAAAATGGTATTTCTCATACATTTTCATCTCCTAAAACTATTTAACAAAATGGGGTAGTGTCATGACCGAAAATAGGGGTCATGACCGGCGCTAGGGAATGGGAATTCTTTTGAATTCAAAACCCGTAGCAAGCCTTTAAAATAAAATAAAAGCTTGCAATATATATTAAAATAAATAAAACATTATGGCAGCAGAATTAAATCTCATAAATAAAATAATAATTCACCAACTTTTCAAAAAACATAAGTCCATCTCATATATATATAATATTTTAATACAAATTCTCGGTTCAAACTTTTAAAATTTAAATCTCATACATTTATAATACATACAACTACTGTAGTGTTTAGAATATAAAATAAACTCAGGTAAGCAGTTTACACAATAAGGCTGGGGCGGAAGAAATCCGGGCGTAAAGGTCTGCTACTGAGGTCTGAGGACAAAGACTCTCCTGAAAAATAAATCAACGAAGGGGAGTCAAACCTCACTGAGTGAATTGTTATAATATATATACATGCATAACTTAAATGACAATGCAAACTCAACAAAGTATATATAATAAATATATATACAGGCAAATACACACAGATGCAGCAAAAATCATTTTATATAATACTGAAAATATATCCATTTATGAAGGATCAAATAGAACCTTAGATGATCGCAACCTTAAAAAGTGTTAGACAACACTCTAGCCATACTGGCTCACTTATTCCAAATAAATTCACTTGTTCCATTTGGACAGTAGACTGGCCCCAAGACACTAAGTCAACCGACCTCCAGCAGTTTGACTGTCAATGTGATTGGCCCCGAGACACTTGGTCAACCGAGATCCAGCAATCACACTCTCAAATCACATCACACATCAATCAAACTAATCAATCAATAACCACAAATAGGTTAGTAATTTAACCTATAATCTATCATCGTACCGGTACGTACTCGGTCCTAGTGCTGCCTACTAGGTAGCACGTTCTATTAATATCCTTCATTTAAAATAAACTCATGCATTCGTAAAATAAATGATGCATGACATTAATTAAAATGGCAATATAAACCATATATATACTAGAAATATATCAAAAATAAACCACGTATATTTCGAGTATATATACATTAAACAAATTCAATTCAATTACAAAATAAACAAAAAATAAACTATATATATACTTAAAAAAATTTTAGGTATAAATCAAGAATAATACATGCATTTAATTTAAAATATACTAAAATATACCTAAAATATGCTTAAGCATTTATTAAATCATTTATGCATATTTCATAAAATTAGAACATACATTTCTAAAACATGCATCCTAATACACGTATATATAAAACAACAACTCACAGTTGTGCACTCCTCAAGATGGGTCCGACGGGCCTGGTCTACTAGGCCTCGGTCTTAGCGCAACTGACAAATAAATCACAACACGAAATTAGAATAAATCTAACAAAATTCTAGATACTCGATCTAGAATACCGGACATAGACAAGGAATAAGAATTTGACTGAATGTCATATTTTACGAGAATTCTACCAAAAATTCGGTAGAACCTCCCTTGTAAAACGGACATCTCTCTACTCAGAAAGTAGAGTCGGTCATGCAAGAAAACACACTTCAAATATTGAATATCCACACAACCCCTCGATTGAATTTCTCAAATTACAATTCCACCGGCCGAGGTTCACAATTCACGAGATATACATAGAATACATGAAAATTCCAAAAATACCCTTAATATACCAAAATATAGCAATTTAGATATTTAAAACACTAAAAATAATTATTTTTACCGATTTTTACCAAAAAACCCTAATTTTAATAAAACATTATTAAAATTCCATAATAAATCAATAAATTCACAAATATTAACCAAAATTCATTTAGTAAATCCAAATTACTTAATTAGCCCAAAAACATATTAAAAATCATTAAAAACTCATTTATTTACAAAAATAGTATATTATATATAATTTGAAAATAAATTTTGAAAAATAGTTTTAATTAGTTAAAAATAGTAAATAATTTGTAAAAATCATTTTTATTCCTCAAATAATTATTAAAATCAATTAAACTTAACATTCAACCAATTTATTACCAAATTACCAAAATACCCCTAATATATATAAATTCACATAATATACTATAATTACTCAAAAATTCACTAAAAATTATATAATTACTCAAAAATTATTTTCTCAACATATAATTCATTAAAATCAATAATTATACTCAATTAACCAATTAATTTTAACAAAATACTCATTTAACCTATATTTCCAAAATTCACCTAAACTAAATAAAATTATAATAATTACACAAAAATTACAAATTAAATTCTAAAATTA
This sequence comes from Mallotus nudiflorus, assembly GCA_947683625.1. NCBI lineage: Eukaryota > Viridiplantae > Streptophyta > Magnoliopsida > Malpighiales > Euphorbiaceae > Mallotus > Mallotus nudiflorus. The sequence goes on from CANTUR010000019.1 coordinate 73,138, forward strand.
ATTTCAACCTCTATAAACACCATAAATCACAATTTTACAATTTATTTAATTAATTTAAGAAAATTAGAAAATATTAATAAAATAATAAAAAATTCACAAAAATCAAAATAAATTCTATAAATTCTATAAAAAAAATCCAGGATGTAGATTGAGCTACTAGAAGCAACTTTTGTAAAGGAATTAAGCTTTAATCATCAATATTGAAGTTCAAAAAAATCAAGAAGCAAAAGAGGCCGAAATTGAAACCAAGCTTAAATCCTTACCAAATCGAGTTTTCAAGCCACAAGAAGCTTAGAATCGGCTTCTATGGAGTTCTAGGAGCAAAACCACACCGGAACCATCAAAAATGGTGGCCGGATGAAGAAGAACGGAATCAATGGTGATTCTCGGGTTTCCGGCCAAACCACGCCGGAAATGGGTAGAAGAGGTGGCGGAGCCGGAAATGGGTGGAAAAGGTGGTGGAGCTGTCATGACCCAAACTAGGAGTCATGACTGGCCCTAAGGAATGGGAATTCATTCGAATTCGGAACCTATAACAAGCCTTAGAAAATAAAATCATGCAATAAATAAAATAAAAAGTACGACAAAATTAAAATTTTTCCGAATCAATATTCAAATTACATACCCAAAATCCTTATATAAATAAATATATTCATAAAGTGTTCAGATACAACTCTCTGATTATTAAATATTAAAATAAAATAATACTCTTCTAATACAATAACACAACTACTGCAGTTTCTAGAATACAAATCAAAGTTCAGAATATACATTTTCATAAAATAGTTAGGATTGAAGAACACTGGCGAGGAACTCTACTACTAAGGTCTGACGATATAGAATCTCCTGAAAAAGAATAATTGAGGGGGGGTCAGACCTTACTGAGTGAATTATTATACTATATATACATGCAATCTAAAACGTATCCAATCATGCATTCACACATATCTATGTATATATATATATATTCATGCATTCCTCACATATGCAGACTCTGCTTATATAAATACACTAAATGTAGAAAACGTTTAGTTTAATTCATGAAGGATCCATAGAACCATAATAATAACAACCTCAATCAACCCCATCATCACTCTAGCCATATAGGCTCACTTGATTCCAAATAGAACACTTATTCCAATCTAGATAGCAGACTAGCCCCGAGACACTAAGTCAACTGAGCTTTAGCAGTCTGGTTGTGGTTATGATTGGCCCCGAGACACTAAGTCAACCGAGCTCCAGCAATTACAATATCTATCACCTCACATCTAAATCAACCCAATAGATCATTCATTCCACTATGGACAGTAGACTGGCCCCGAGACACTAAGTTGATCAAGCTCCAGCAGTCTGACTGTCAGTGTGATTGGCCCCGAGACCCCTGGTTAACCGAGCTACAACAATCACACTATTTAACATACCATTAATCTTAGTCAAATCAACCAAATCAATTACAATCACCATAATTAATTCTCACTCAACCTTTATCTATCACACCGGTACGTACACGGTCATAGTGCTGCCCACTAAGAAGCACGTTCTATTGATATCCTTCACTTATAAAAATCATTCATTTGGAAAATACTTAATGTAGAACAATATTCATAATAGTAAAATCAACCATATATATATATATATATATATATACCTAAAATATACCCAGTATATTTTGGGTATATATATATATATATATGTCAAATAAAATATACTAAAAGTAAACCATTAATATAGTTAAAAACAATTTAAGTGCATTTTAATAATATAACATGCATTTGCTTAAAAATGTACCTAAATACACAAAGAATATACCTAAGTGCACAAATTGCTTAATAAAATAATTATGTATAAATATTCATTTAAATATGTGTTTAGGTTTAACATATATTCACAATATACCAAAATAACCTAATTTTTGTCTTGTATGCATATACCATAATTAAACCCTAAGTATACCACTAAAAATGTTAGGTTCTAATTAATAATAAAACATGCATTTATTTGGGACATATATCAAAAATATACCAAAAATAAACTTAAAAACAATTTAGGTGTAGGTTCATAATATAACATGCAATTATTTAAGAATGAACCTAAAATATACTGAAACTATACCTAAAGTATACTAATTATTTAATAGAATAATTATGACTAAATGTACATTTAAACATGTATGTATATTATTAAAATGTATTAAACCTAAATCTAATCGTTTAATGTGCATCTATCAAAATAACATGCATAATTACTTAACATGCATATATATATAATACAACCTAGATATACCAAAAATATTATAATTTAAATCACTTTAAAAAAAACATATAATGAAAATGAAAAACCCTAAATAATGCATCCTATATGCAATGCATATATATACAGTATAATAACTCACATGTTAGTGCTCCACGAGACAAACTTGGTGGGCCTAATCCGTTAGGCCTCAGTCTCACTGCAGCTAGAAAAATAAAATAATAATAACTGTCAAAATAAACTTATAACTCTATATTTCTAGGATTACTATGGATAGATTCAATCAAGAATTCAGAATTAGACTCGGACCGGTTGTCACTTTTTACGAGAAATCTACCAAAATTTCGACAGAGTCTCCTCTGTAAAATGGACATCTCCCTACAAAAGTAGGGCCGATCCTGCACATAAAATACACTTCAAGAATACATAGCCACAACCCCTCGGTCGGACTCTCAAACTACAATTCCACCAACCGAGGTTCACAATTCACAAGATATACACATAACACATGAAAAATACCAAAAATACCCTTAAATAATCAAAATATAGCAAATCAGGTATCTAAAACACTGAAAATAATTATTTTACCAATAAATACATAAAAACCCTAATTTTAAATAACATATTATTAAAAATCGATAATTCTTTATAAATGCATAAATATTACCCAAAAATACATTTTATAAATTCAAATTACATAATTAACCCTAAAACATATTAAAAATCGATAAAAACTTATTTATTTAGGAAAATAGTATATTATATATAATTTGAAAATAATTTACGAAAAATAGTTTTAATTAGTTAAAAATACTAAATAATTTGTAGAAATCATTTTTATACCTCAAATAACTAGTAAAACAAATTTAATTATATTTTTAGCCAATTTAGTGTTAAATTACCAAAATACCCCTACTATATATAAATTCACTATAAATGTTCAAAAATTCACCAAAAAAAATATAATTACTCAAAATTTAATTTCTCAACATATAATTCAATAATATCAATATATACACTCAATTAACCAATTAATTTCAATAAAACACATAGTTAACCTAATTTTCCCAAAATTACATAAACTAAATAAATTCAAAATAATTACATAAAAATTATAAATAAACTTCTAAAATTCATTCTAACACCTATAAACACCATAAATCACAATTTCATAATTTAATTAATTAATTTACAAAAATTAGAAAATATTAATAAAATAATAAAAAATTCACAAAAATCAAAATAATTCCCAAAAATTCTATAAAAATTATAGCATGAAGATTAAGCTACTAGGATTAATTTTTGTGAAGGAAGTTTGCATGAATCAACCAAATTGAAGCTAAAACCACAATAGGCCAAAATGAAGAAATTGAAACCTAGGGAAATCTAGACCATTTCAAGTGAAACAAAGCTTGGAAATGGACTCACTGGAGCTCAAGGAGAAGATAGAGACTGGTGGTGTCGAGTTTGGTGGCCGAAAACGGCTTGATCGACGGTGAGGAAGTTTTCGGCTTCTCTTGGATATTCCGGCCAAAACACATCGGAAATAGAGGCTACAGGCGGCGGGAATGGTTGGAGGTGGTGGTGGCAAGCTAGGAGGCACACCAACAGGGAAGAAACAACATTGAAATGGCCAGAAATGGTGAGGAAGTCGATCGGAGAAGAAGAATGAGAGGGAGGGGCAATTTTGTAAATACTGCAAACTTTTAGTTTTTGATAAATAATTATGTATATATATGTATATATATAACTACACTTTATATTATAATAATATATAACATCACACACACCATAAATATACACACCACACATATTTTAATAATATATACACACATACATATATAACACACATTATTTATTAAAAATATACAATATAAATTTAATTAAAATAACCCTAATTTTATTTAAATGTACATATATTCATATATATGTATATATTTTTATTCAACACTTAAAAATCATGCATGGACTCATGCAGATTCACAAAACCGTCTAAAATAATTAATATTTATTTATCTATGTTTTAATTTTCCCGAAAATAGAACTCTCGGGAAAATTTTATGTAAATATCTTAAAATAATTAAAAATAATTAAAATGACTTAATAAATAACA
>CANTUR010000019.1:80000-145154 GCA_947683625.1 Mallotus nudiflorus
TATTTAGGTAATATTTTCCCAAAAATATAAATTTTGGGAAAATTTTACGTAAAAAACTTAAAATAATTAAAAATTAACTTTAATTATTAACAAAATAATTAGATAGTCAGATATATATATATATTAAAATTATTAATACTGCATATCCCGATATAATATAAAAATATTTAAAATATTGGGTTATTACAGGTAGTTGAAAGGAAAAATAGAACTTTTGTGAAAATAGCTAGAACAATGTTTCATGAGTATAATTTGCCTCTATACTTTTAGGCGGAAGTCGTTAACACATCTTTTTTTATTTCAAATCGAGTTTTCAAAAGATCAATTTTAAATAAAACATCTTATGAGCTATGGAACAATAGAAAACCTAAAATCTCTTATCTAAAAGTATTTGGATGCAAGTACTTTATATTGAACACCAAGGACAATCTTGAGAAATTTGATTCTAAAGCCGATGAAGGAATTTTCCTAGGCTATTCTATTTCTAGTAAAGCATATAGGGTCTTTAATAAGAGAACTCTAGTAGTTGAAGAGTCAATGCATGTGGTATTTGATGAATCAAACTCATTTGATCCTAGAAAGGATGTTTGTAGTGTTGATGATTTTGTAGGTGACAATGAGATTATGGAAACATAAAAAGAAAATGCTAGTAAGCCTTTGGAACTTGAAGATCCAAGCAAGAAGGAAAATAAGGAGACATCTCATCCTACCTTGAGGGATGAACTTCCAAAGGATTGGCAATTCAAGAAAGCTCACCCTTAATACCTTATTATAGGTGACACAACAAAAGGGGTAACTACTAAATCTCAATTAAAGTCTATTGTTAATTTATCCTTCATTTCTCAAATTGAACCTAAAAATATTTGATGATGCTTTGTGTGATGAATTTTGGGTCCTTGCTATACAAGAAGAGTTAAATCAATTTAAGAGAAATAAGGTTTGGACCTTGGTTCCTAGACCTAAACATCATCCTATTATAGGCACCAAATGGGTGTTTAGAAATAAGATGAATGAACAAGGTGCCATAACTAGGAACAAAGCTAGACTAGTAGCTAAAGGTTATAATCAAAAGGAAGGCATTGATTATGATGAAACCTTTGCCCCTGTTGTAAGGTTAGAAGCTATTGGGATACTACTTGCATTTGCATCTTACATGGATTTTAAAATTTATTAAATGGATGTTAACAGTGCATTTTTAAATGGCTTTATTGAAAAGGAGGTATATATTAAACAACCTCCAGGTTTTGAAAATTTTGACTCTCTAAATCATGTGTTTAAACTTCCAAAAGCATTATATGGATTGAAACAAGCTCCAAGAGCTTGGTATGAAAGATTGAGTAACTTTTTACTTAAGAAAGGTTTCTTTAAAGGAAAGGTTGACACAACTCTTTTTATAAAGAAATCCAAACATGATTTATTAATTGTTCAAATATATATTGATGACATTATATTCGATGCTACTAACCATTTCTTGTGTGTGGAATTCTATAATATAATGCAAGGAGAATTTGAGATGATTATGATGGGTGAACTCAAATTCTTTTTTTGACTACAAATCAAGCAATGCAAAAATGGGATTTTCATCAATCAAACCAAGTATGCAAGATACGTTCTTAAGAAGTTTGGCATGGATGGAGCTAAGATAAGTAAAACTCCAATGAGCACCACAACCAAACTTAACAAAGATGAGAATGTCAAATTGGTTGATGAAAAAGCGATTTAGAGGTATGATCGGACCTTTCTTTATTTAACTACTAGTAGACCCGATATTATGTTTGCTACTTGCTTGTGTGCTAGATTTCAATCAAGTCCTAAAGAGTCTTATTTGAATGCTATCAAAATAATTTTTAAATATCTTTATGGTACAATGCATTTAGGACTTTAGTATCCTAGGAGTTCAACCTTTGACTTGATTAGTTATTCTAATGCAAACTTTACCGGTAGTTTACTAGATAGAAAAAGCACTTCTGGAATTTATCAGTTTTTAAGACAATGTTTAGTTTCTTGGTTTAGCAAGAAACAAGTTTCAGTTTTCCTTGTCCACTACTGAATATATTGCAGCAAGTCTCTGTTGTTCACAAGTTTTATGGAAAAAACAATAGTTGTTAGACTTCAATGTAAAACTTGATCACATTCCAATCAAATGTGACAATACAAGTGCGATCCAACCTTTAGCAAAAATTCTCATTCAACATTCTAGAATTAAGCGATATTAGACATTATTTCTTGCGTGATCATGTTCAAATTGGTGATATCTCACTTGAATTTGTCGATACAAATAATCAACTTGCAGATATCTTCACCAAACCTCTCAATGAAGAGAGATTAAATTTCACTAAGCATGAACTTGACATGATTGATGGTTCTAGTTTATCTTGATTTTATGTTTAATTGATGGTTGAACTATTTTCATGTGAAATCATGTTGTGCTTATTGATTACTTTGATTGATAAATATTTGGTTTTAATCTTAAAATTTTTTGTTTAGTCGTCATCTTATATTTGGTTTATCTTTTTAAATTTCCTTTTATATTTTGTCAAAGGAGGAGAAATAATTTGAGTTTGCATGTGTACCTAGTTAATTTTCTTTTTAACATGTGTACTAAGTTTGTTTTTAATTTTAAAAACTCCCTTAAAAATTGTGTTTATGTTAGTGACATATTATATTTTTATTTGATATAGGGGGAGAAATTTTTTTAAAATTTTTTTATGCATATTAACATTATGATTAATTTTGTCATACATCATATGTTACAAAAGGTCTTATTTTGCTTACTTTATGTATGACATAGATTTTATAAAGATTTTGAGTTTCTTTATTTTTCATTTTCTCTTTATATCTCTCTCTTTTCTTTTTGCTTTTGATAAAGGGGGAGAAATATATTTGAGTTTGTTATTTATTACTATACATGTGTATAATATTCTTCTTAGGGATGGTTTTTATCTTTGATAAGGCATGAATATCTTTTTAGGAATGGTTTTTATCTTTGATAAGGCATGAATATCTTCTTAGGAATTTTTTTGATCTTTGATAAGGCATGAATAATTTTACAAAGATTTGGTGTATCTTTGCTTTGTTCCTATAGGAAGTGATGCATTTTGGTAGGACTATTTGCATATATGTTTGAAATTATTTTCTCATATTGCCTAACATTTATTTAAATGATCATGATATCATATTTTATGTTTTTAATATATTTGTCATAAGAATGTCATTTTTTTATCCCTCCTACTATATATTATGTTGATTATATTTTTTGGTCAAGGGGAATAATTTATAAATTTATATTTCTTATCATGTTTATATTCATAGGGGAGAAATAAAGAAATATATTTTATTACATTTGGTATCATTATTATCATAAATATTATCACACACTTTACTTTGTATTATTTTTTAATCAAACTCAAAATAAGTTTGTCAAAATAAAAAAGGAGGAGATTATTGACTTTAGCAATAATCAATCTTAAATTTGACCTTAACAAACTTAATTTTGAGCATTTAATTTGTTTATTTAAGTGTGTATAAGTTAGGACTCTATTGGAAGTTAAAATGAAATATAATTATCTTGGGCTGATTGGACTTTTAAGATTCAAGAAGGGCTTTTTGACATCCTTAGAGCTTTAGAATTGTAATATCCCGAATTTTTAAATATTTTTATACTGCATCGGGATATGCAGTGTTAATAATTTTTGTATATATATTTATGATATTTATAAGTTTGTTGTTTGTTTAAAGCTAATTTTAATTATTTTATATTATTTTAAGTACTTTACGTAAAATTTTCCCGAAAATTATATTTTCAGGGAAATTGACACGTAAATAAATTAATACTATTTATTTTGACTAGTTTTATGAATTTGCATGAACTCATATATAATTTTAAAGTGCTAAAATAAAATGTATATATGTGTATTTATTTAAATTAATTAGAGCTTAATTAATTTCCTTAATTTTATTATTTAATTTTTATATTAATTAATTTTAAGTTTATAAATTATTAAACATATTAAAATATGTGTGTGAAATTTTATATTATTATTATCAATTGTTATTTTAATTGTTAGTGCATGTGTGTGTATGTTTATATATTATATATATATTATAGTGTGTGGTGTGGGAATATTTAAGTTAAAGTTATCTATATATATATATATATATATATATATATATATAGGGTACAAGTAAGTCAACGTGCAAAACCATTCCTTTCTTTCTTTTTTTTTTTCTTTTCTTTCTTTTCTCTTCTTCTTCTTCTTCTTCTTCTTCTTCTTCTTCCCCTCACTCTCGGTTCCTTCCAACCGGACCACCACCAGGCCGCCCCACCTGCAACCAGCCATCACCATTGCTTCCCCTTCCATCCAGCAGCCACCAGCTGCCACTAGCACTGTCCATCGCCGCCTAGAATGCCGGAAAATGAAGGAGACGAAGGTGGAGCTTCCTCACGCCGGTGAAGATTTCGGCCACCTTAGGGCGTCGGACTAGACTTTTTGAAAGCTTTTCATCCGGTGAGTCCATTTCCAAGCTCCGTTTGAGCTCAAAACCTCTAGATTTTTGGATATCTTCAAGTTTTAGTTTATGTATTCTAGGGTTTTTTAATTTTTTTGAAGTTGAATTTGTTGGATTCATGCAAACTCCCTTAACAAATGTTTATCCTGGAAGCTTAATCTATATGCTGTAATTTTTTTAGAATTTTTGGAATTTATTTTAATTTTTTGTGAATTTTTGATTATTTTATTATTATTTTCTAATTAAAAAAATTAATTAAATAAATTATAAAATTTTGTTTTATGGTGATTATAGGAGTTGAAATGAATTATAGAAATTTATTTGTAATTTTTGTGAATTTTTATGTATTTATTTGGAATTTATTAAGTTTAGGTAATTTTGAAAAATAGGGTTAATTATGTGTTAAATTGAAATAAATTGGTAAATTGAGTATATTTATTGATATTATTGAATTATATGTTGAGAAATTAATTTTTGAGTAATTATATAATTTTTGGTGAATTTTTGAACATTTATAGTGAATATATATATAGGGGTATTTTGGTAATTTTACACTAAATTGGTTAAAAATGTAATTAAATTGGTTTTAATAGTTATTTAGGGCATAAAAATGATTTCTGCAAATTTTTAGTATTTTTAACTAATTAAAACTATTTTTCGTAAATTATTTTCAAATTATATATAATATATTATTTTTCTAAATAAATGGGTTTTTATTGATTTTTTAGTATGTTTTAGGGTTAATTAAGTAATTTGGATTTATAAAATGTATTTTTATTATATAAGGGCATTTTCGATATTTTATAATTATTCTGTGAATTGTGAACCTCGGTCGGTGAATCGTAGTCTGGAGTCCGACCGAGGGATTTTGATTGTAATCCTGTGTTTATTCCGAAGTGTATTTCTTTGCAGGACCGGCTCTACTCTTTGAGTAGAGAGATGTCCGTTTTACACGGGAAGTTCTGCCGGATTTTCGGTAGAATTCTCGTAAAACGTGATGTCCGGTCAAATTCCTATTCTAAAAGCTGTGTCTAAAATTCTAGATCGAGTCTTTAGAATTTTTGTTAAATTTATTCTGATTTCATGTTGTCATTTGTTTGTCTAGCTGCGCCGAGACCAAGGGCCTAACGGATCAGGCCCGTCGAGTTTGTCTCGTGGAGCGCTAACATGTGAGTTATTATACTATATATATATGCAGTGCATATAGGATGCATGACTTAGGATTTTTATTTTCATTATATGTTTAAACATTAATTTAATTATAATATGATTTGGTATATTTTCGGTTTATTTTTAGTACATTTTTGATATATGTATGTTAGATATTTAAGTTTATGTTTGTTATAATTTAATATTTATACATGATTTAAATGTGCATCGAACCATAATTATTTTATTAAATGATTAGTATAATTTAGGTTGTTCTTAAATAATTGCGTGTTAAATTATAAACCTACACTTAAAGTATTTTTAAGTTTATTTTTGGTATATTTTGATTTATTTCCAAATAAATACATGTTATATTGTTGTTACTCATTTAAATTGTTTTTAACTATATTAATGATTTATCTTAGGTTTATTTCATATTTTATTTGACTATATATATATATATATATATATATATATACCTGAAATATACTGGGTATATTTTAGGTATATTTTTGGTATATATATATATGGTTGGTTTTACTATTATGAATATGGTTCTACATTAATTATTTTTCGAATGAATGATTTATTCGAAGTGAAGGATATCAATAGAACGTGCTTCCTAGTGGGCAGCACTAGGACCGTGTACGTACCGGTACGATAGATAAAGATTGAGTGAGAGTTAAAATTGGGTGATTATAATTGATTTAATTGATTTGACTAAGATTAATGGTATGTTAGGTAGTGTGATTGCTGGAGCTCGGTTGACTAAGTGTCTCGGGGCCAATCACACTGACAGTCAGACTGCTAGAGCTCGGTTGACTTAGTGTCTCGGGGCCAGTCTACTGTCCATAAGTGAATTGAATGATCTATTGGGTTTATTGAGATGTGAGGTAATGGATAGTGTGATTGCTGGAGCTCGGTTGACCAAGTGTCTCGGGGCCAATCACACTGACAGCCAGACTGCTGGAGCTCGGTCGACTTAGTGTCTCGGGGCCAGTCTGCTGTCCAAATTGGAATAAGTGTTCTATTTGGAATCAAGTGAGCCTGTATGGCTAGAGTGATGATGGGATTGTTTGAGGTTGTTATTATTTAGGGTTCTATGGATCCTTCATGAATTAAAACAAACGTTTTCTACATTTAGTATTTTATAAAAGCAAAGTTTGGCATTCGTGTGAAATGTGTGTGTGTATATATATATATATATATATATATATATATATATATATATATATATATATATATATATATATATATAAGAATGCCTGATTGTTATGGTTTAGTTTGCATGTATATATAGTATAATAATTCACTCAGTGAGGTCTGACCCCCCTCAATTATTTTTTTCAGGAGATTCCATATCGTCAGACCTTAGTTATAGAGTTCCTCGCCGGTGTTCTTCAGTCCCGGCTGTTTTATACAAATGTATATTCTAAACTTTGAATTGTATTCTAGAAACTGCAGTAGTAGTGTCACTATATTGGAAGTGTATTATTTTGTTTGGATATTAAATACTCTGAGAATTTGTATTTGAACATTGTACGAATATGTATTCATTTATAAAAGGATTTGGAGTATTTATTTTATATATTGATTCAGAAAAATTTTAATTTGGTCGTACTTTTATATATTTTATTGTATGATTTTATTTTCTAAGGCTTGCTACGGGTTCCGGATTCGAAAGAATTCCCATTCCCTAGCACCGGTCATGACTCCTAGTTTGGGTCGTGACAAAGTTGGTATCAGAGCTGAGTTCTGTGTCAGGGCTTAGTTGTTTGAGTTGTGGCCCTAGTTTTCGAAGTTGTGTTTTCTGTTAAACTACTGCAGTGAATTAGGTTCGGTCATGTCTTTGAAAAGTCTTCCTTGCATTAGGAATTCCACGTAACCGTTAGGGTGTCTATTGATGTTTGTGATTATTTGAACTATTTGTTTATTTTTGCTCCTTGTTGATTGCCTTGAGCGTGAATCGCTCCAATCGATCGATGAGATCGATGATAGTTGATCTTCTGAGCACGAGGTTCTACCCCCTATGCATCCTGTTAGGCGTAGGGGTAGAGATGGATTTAGAAGGCCTGATGATCACTGTTGACAATAGGAATAACTGAATGAGGAGCTGGTGGTTTAGCATTGCAATGATGTTGCTTCTGTAACAGGATTTTTACAGGATGCGGTGCTGATACCTTCGATTGTTCAGCAGATGTAATTTCTTTTTCAATCGAGAATTTGAGACATGTCAATTCTGCGTATATGCTATATTCTGAATTTTGTTGATTTCTATATCTTTTCAGCGCAGTGAATGTGAATTGTTTCTTCTGCAGAGACAATGTTGATAATTAGTCTTTTCATGTTCTAGTTGTGGTTATAGTTCCAGCCCTACTACACCTATCTAGTATAGGGGTAGGTTAGTGGCAACTATAACTCAAGGGTTAAGGTAGTCATTGTAAGTAGTACAAGCATTCCTTTTGGACTTGAACGTGCAACAATTGTGGCCAGGATAGCCGAGATTAATAAAAGCTGATAGCATTTAATCAAGTTTGACAGTTGTTTGAATATGCTTTGATGGGGGAATTGGAAAATGTCTAATGAAGACGAAGCACTCTTGTATTCTTTATGGCAAGCTGTCAGTTCTGACTGTAACACATAATTTGAGTTAAAGGGGGATTTCTAAGATATTTCCATCCACCTTTAAGGAAGGATAATTACCTATATCAGCTATTGCATAGAGTAAGGGAAGAGCAATCAGTTGAGAAGATTACCTGTAAACTCTTCAATCTGATACGTCATGCTGAAGACGTAATACAGTATAAGAGGAGACTGGTGGAATTATATGTTACAGGATTAAGCGTAATATATTGGCATCTAAACATAGAATTAGGACTCAGAGAGTTATTATGAATTCAGTCTTTGGGGTGTAATTAATCTTGATGAGATGTGAAAGGGTTGTCAAGAACATCTGGCTCTAGTTGAGTATACTTCAGTGGAGAAGTTGTCTCTCCCAGATGTTTTAATTGCCTGTGAGTTACCAGGTTTACCAATTTACAGAGATTGAATTCTGTATCGATATGGTTCCTGATATAACTCCTATTTCAACGTAGCCCTACAAAATGACTTTTGCAGAGCTGTAGGAGCAATTACGAGAGCTGTATGACCAAGGTTTTATCAGACCTTATGTTTTTCTTCGGGGTGCACTAGTCCTGTTGTAAAGAAGAAGGATGGTACCTTGAAACTATGCATTGACTGTAGAGAGATGAACAGGGTAACATTGAAGGACAAGTATCCTCTTTTGAGGATAGATGACCTGTCTGATCAGCTAAAGAGTGCACAGTTCTTTTCAAAAATTAATTTGAAGTCAGGTTATCATTAGTTGTGGATCAGTTTGTAGTAGTCTTCATTAATGATATACTAATGTATTCGAAGTGAATGAAAGGGCACATATCACTTGAGGACTATACTACAGACACTAAGAGAATGTCAACTTTATGCTGAATTCGAGAAGTATGATCATTGGGTGGAGAGTGTTGTTTTTCTTAGAATTGTGGCGTTTAAGGATAGAATTTGAGTTGATCCATAAAAGATCAATATAACATCTGAGTGGCCCAGACTGACTGAATCCATTGAGATCTGTAATTTTCTGGGTTTAATTGGGGTATCATAGGAAATCTGAATAGAATTCTCTAGAATTACAGCTCCTATGACCCTCATAACTCAGAAGAATGGGAAGATTGTGTGAACAGATGTTTGTTAGAACAGCTTCTAAGTACTAAAGAAGACTGATTGATCTGAGGGTTACGTGAACTTTAGAGGATAAGACCTGATATCATTACAACATTTCATCATATCATCATAGCATCTCATTACAGCATTTCATCACGACATTTCATTCTAGCATTTCATCATAACATTTCATTAGATCATCTCATCATGACATTCATCATAGCATGTCATCATGACATATCACCATAGAATGACCTGCTGATAGGAGATGCCCAAGTTAATGATACAGGGTTGATGTTGTAATTTGAGAAAGGGATTCTATATAAGCTGTGGAAGTGAACTTGCAGTGTACATCCAAATGGTTACCAAGAATTATTACAGTATTCAGGATCAGTACTAGTGGGTTGGATTATACAAGGATGTGACTGATTGTATTTCTAAGTGTTAAAATTACCAGTCGATGAAAGCTGAATATCAGAAGTCTTCTGGGAAGTTTTGATCTCTTTTGAATTTGGGAGGAAATAAGAGAGAATTATGATAATTTTTATGGTTGGGTACCTCATTCAAAGGGTGAATATGATTCCGTTGAAATGATTGTAGACAAATTGATAAAGTCAGCTAATTTTTGGCCAGTGGAAGCCACTTATTCAGTAGCTAAGTGGGCTAAGCTACATATGAAGCATATTGTGTGCCTGCATAGACTACTTGTGTCCATTGTATATGGTAAAGGTACAGTGTTTACCTTTCGATTTTGGCAGAGATTATGGAGGAGTAATAGACACCTGATTGGATTTCAATACTGCTTTTCATCCTCAGACAGATGACAGTCTGAGAGGACGATCCAGACACTAAACAGTATGTTGAAGATATGTGTTTTGGATCTGGAAGGTAGCTAGGTTGATTATATGCTATTTATAGAATTCGCTTATAATAACAGCTACCATAGCAGTATTGAAATGACACCACCTGAAGCTTTTATGGAAAGAAGTCTTAATTAGATATGAGATGGTTCAGAATACAGTGAAGAAGTTGCTATGATCAGAAGAGCGATATGGATCCTAGATGCAGAGATATGGAGTTTCAGATCGAAGACTGTAATTCTGAAGATGTCTCCGAAAAGTGGTGTGATGAGACGCGTTGAACAATATAGAACTGAATGAAGATCTGAAGTTTGAGAAGGAATCAGTTGTAATTGTAAATTATCAAGCTCGATAGTTATGTTTGAACTAGATTCAGATGATCAAGATTTTATGACGTGGCAACAAAGTGAAAGAACTTACGTAAAAGACTGAAGTTGAGATACGAGCTTCTTACCCGTATCTCTTTCTTTCTTGATCTTGTAATTTTCTTTTTGGAATTCGGGGACGAATTCTTGTAAGGGGGGAAGACTGTAATATCCCGAATTTTTAAATATTTTTATACTGCATCGGGATATGCAGTGTTAATAATTTTTGTATATATATTTATGATATTTTATAAGTTTGTTGTTTGTTTAAAGCTAATTTTAATTATTTTATATTATTTTAAGTACTTTACGTAAAATTTTCCCGAAAATTATATTTTCGGGGAAATTGACACGTAAATAAATTAATACTATTTATTATGACTAGTTTTATGAATTTGCATGAACTCATATATAATTTTAAAGTGCTAAAATAAAATGTATATATGTGTATTTATTTAAATTAATTAGAGCTTAATTAATTTCCTTAATTTTATTATTTAATTTTTATATTAATTAATTTTAAGTTTATAAATTATTAAACATATTAAAATATGTGTGTGGTGTATATTTAATGTGTGTGAAATTTTATATTATTATTATCAATTGTTATTTTAATTGTTAGTGCATGTGTGTGTGTGTTTATATAAATATATATATATATATATATATATATATATATATATATATATGGGAATATTTAAGTTAAAGTTATGTATATATATATATATATATATATATATATATATATATATATATATATATATATATATATATATAGGGTACAAGTAAGTCAACGTGCAAAACCATTCCTTTCTTTCTTTTTTTTTCTTTTCTTTCTTTTCTCTTCTTCTTCTTCTTCTTCTTCTTCTTCCCCTCACTCTCGGTTCCTTCCAACTGGACCACCACCAGGCCGCCCCACCTGCAACCAGCCATCACCATTGCTTCCCCTTCCATCCAGCAGCCACCAGCTGCCACTAGCACTGTCCATCGCCGCCTAGAATGTCGGAAAATGAAGGAGACCGAAGGTGGAGCTTCCTCACGCCGGTGAAGATTTCGGCCACCTTAGGGCGTCGGACTAGACTTTTTTGAAAGCTTTTCATCCGGTGAGTCCATTTCCAAGCTCCGTTTGAGCTCAAAACCTCTAGATTTTTGGATATCTTCAAGTTTTAGTTTATGTATTCTAGGGTTTTTAATTTTTTTGAAGTTGAATTTGTTGGATTCATGCAAACTCCCTTAACAAATGTTTATCCTGGAAGCTTAATCTATATGCTGTAATTTTTTTAGAATTTTTGGAATTTATTTTAATTTTTGTGAATTTTTGATTATTTTATTATTATTTTCTAATTAAAAAAATTAATTAAATAAATTATAAAATTTTGTTTTATGGTGATTATAGGAGTTGAAATGAATTATAGAAATTTATTTGTAATTTTTGTGAATTTTTATGTATTTATTTGGAATTTATTAAGTTTAGGTAATTTTGAAAAATAGGGTTAATTATGTGTTAAATTGAAATAAATTGGTAAATTGAGTATATTTATTGATATTATTGAATTATATGTTGAGAAATTAATTTTTGAGTAATTATATAATTTTTGGTGAATTTTTGAACATTTATAGTGAATATATATATATAGGGGTATTTTGGTAATTTTACACTAAATTGGTTAAAAATGTAATTAAATTGGTTTTAATAGTTATTTAGGGCATAAAAATGATTTCTGCAAATTTTTAGTATTTTTAACTAATTAAAACTATTTTTCGTAAATTATTTTCAAATTATATATAATATATTATTTTTCTAAATAAATGGGTTTTTATTGATTTTTAGTATGTTTTAGGGTTAATTAAGTAATTTGGATTTATAAAATGTATTTTTATTATATAAGGGCATTTTCGATATTTTATAAATATTCTGTGAATTGTAAACCTCGGTCGGTGAATCGTAGTCTGGAGTCCGACCGAGGGATTTTGATTGTAATCCTGTGTTTATTCCGAAGTGTATTTCTTTGCAGGACCGGCTCTACTCTTTGAGTAGAGAGATGTCCGTTTTACACGGGAAGTTCTGCCGGATTTTCGGTAGAATTCTCGTAAAACGTGATGTCCGGTCAAATTCCTATTCTAAAGCTGTGTCTAAAATTCTAGATCGAGTCTTTAGAATTTTTGTTAAATTTATTCTGATTTCATGTTGTCATTTGTTTGTCTAGCTGCGCCGAGACCGAGGCCTAACGGATCAGGCCCGTCGAGTTTGTCTCGTTGAGCGCTAACATGTGAGTTATTATACTATATATATATGCAGTGCATATAGGATGCATGACTTAGGATTTTTATTTTCATTATATGTTTAAACATTAATTTAATTATAATCTGATTTGGTATATTTTCGGTTTATTTTTAGTACATTTTTGATATATGTATGTTAGATATTTAAGTTTATGTTTGTTATAATTTAATATTTATACATGATTTAAATGTGCATCGAACCATAATTATTTTATTAAATGATTAGTATAATTTAGGTTGTTCTTAAATAATTGCGTGTTAAATTATAAACCTACACTTAAAGTATTTTTAAGTTGATTTTTGGTATATTTTGATTTATTTCCAAATAAATACATGTTATATTGTTGTTACTCATTTAAATTGTTTTTAACTATATTAATGATTTATCTTAGGTTTATTTCATATTTTATTTGACTATATATATATATATATATATACCTGAAATATACTGGGTATATTTTAGGTATATTTTTGGTATATATATATATGGTTGGTTTTACTATTATGAATATGGTTCTACATTAATTATTTTTCGAATGAATGATTTATTCGAAGTGAAGGATATCAATAGAACGTGCTTCCTAGTGGGCAGCACTAGGACCGTGTACGTACCGGTACGATAGATAAAGATTGAGTGAGAGTTAAAATTGGGTGATTATAATTGATTTAATTGATTTGACTAAGATTAATGGTATGTTAGGTAGTGTGATTGCTGGAGCTCGGTTGACTAAGTGTCTCGGGGCCAATCACACTGACAGTCAGACTGCTAGAGCTCGGTTGACTTAGTGTCTCGGGGCCAGTCTACTGTCCATAAGTGAATTGAATGATCTATTGGGTTTATTGAGATGTGAGGTAATGGATAGTGTGATTGCTGGAGCTCGGTTGACCAAGTGTCTCGGGGCCAATCACACTGACAGCCAGACTGCTGGAGCTCGGTCGACTTAGTGTCTCGGGGCCAGTCTGCTGTCCAAATTGGAATAAGTGTTCTATTTGGAATCAAGTGAGCCTGTATGGCTAGAGTGATGATGGGATTGTTTGAGGTTGTTATTATTTAGGGTTCTATGGATCCTTCATGAATTAAAACAAACGTTTTCTACATTTAGTATTTTATAAAAGCAAAGTTTGGCATTCGTGTGAAATGTGTGTGTGTGTGTATATATATATATATATATATATATATATATATATATATATATAAGAATGCCTGATTGTTATGGTTTAGTTTGCATGTATATATAGTATAATAATTCACTCAGTGAGGTCTGACCCCCCTCAATTATTTTTTTCAGGAGATTCCATATCGTCAGACCTTAGTTATAGAGTTCCTCGTCGGTGTTCTTCAGTCCCGGCTGTTTTATACAAATGTATATTCTAAACTTTGAATTGTATTTTAGAAACTGCAGTAGTAGTGTCACTTTATTGGAAGTGTATTATTTTGTTTGGATATTAAATACTCTGAGAATTTGTATTTGAACATTGTACGAATATGTATTCATTTATAAAAGGATTTGGAGTATTTATTTTATATATTGATTCAGAAAAATTTTAATTTGGTCATACTTTTATATATTTTATTGTATGATTTTATTTTCTAAGGCTTGCTACGGGTTCCGGATTCGAAAGAATTCCCGTTCCCTAGCGCCGGTCATGACTCCTAGTTTGGGTCGTGACAAGAATGAGAAAGTTATATTCTTCATATTTGAATTAAACATCTTGAGCTTTCTGAATTGGGCTTATTTTTCAAAATCCAAGTTCATTTGATTATGCAAATTTTGAGTCGAAATCCATGTATACATATGTCATCTCAGACTGCACATCTTTTAGTATTTTGAACATATCTTGAGTTACAAAAGTCCAATTAAGGTGATTCAAAATGATATGGGAAGATAAATCAAATATCTAAAACTTTCATAAAGAAATTATAGGAAAATTAAAATTTCTTTAGGAGAAAATCACGGCATCAATTTGTGTATAGTTGTCTGATAGTATTCTGCATTTCAAATTGTATAGCTTTTAGTAATATCTTGAGCTAAAGAAATCCAATTTAGGTGATTCAAAATGATATGAAAAGATAAATCAAATATCTAAAATTTCATGAAGAAATTATGAGAAAATTCAAATTTATTTAGGAGAAAATCATGGCTTCAACTTAGGTGTGGCTATCTAATAGTATTATGCATTTCAAATTTCATAGCTCTTAGTATTTTGGACATATCCTGAGTTACAGATTTCCAATTTAGGTGATTCAAAATGATATGAAAATCTAATTCAAATATCTATAGCTTTTATGAAGAAAATGTGGGCAAATTCAAACGTCTTGAGTAGCCAATCATGGTTTCAATCCATAAATAGATGTTTGACGGCATCACTTTCAGTGATTCAAAATATAGACATTGGACACATCATTTACACCTCCAACAGCTATATTTTTAAGTATAAATACCTCTAGAGCTGAATAAAATTTAAGTAACTTGTTTATTATTCATTCTTTCTTAAGCATTCATTGAGCTCTCAAATTCTCTTAAACAATTCTTTGTTTGTATAACTCTTATGAGAGTTGGGTGTGTGTTAGAAATGTAATTTTTCTTCATCTTAAATCTTAGGTTAGATTAGAAGGAAAGTGAGATTTATTTCCAAAGGAATTGGTTTAAGTGTTGTCCATTGAAACACTTAGGTTTTGATTTTTTGAGTGAGCCTTGAAAACTCATGTTGTAAGGTTATATGAGTGAGCCATAAAACTCTTAAGTAATCTCAATCTTACGAATAAGATTGTTAGTGATTGAAAATCCTAACTTGGGGATAAATTAGGTGGAGACGTAAGACTGTTATTGAATCCGAACTCCTTAACTTTTTGTGTTCTTCATTCTTCCTTCTCAACTTCCATTCAATTCTTGCAAATAATTCTTTTAATTTCTCATTTTCATTTGATAGTCATATTCACCTCCTTCTAGGACTCTTTTCATTTTATAATCCAATCAATAAAAAAAATTTCAAATTGGTTTTTGTGTGGCATTTCATAATTAGGGTTCTTATAATTTTGAATTTGGGAACTTTATGTTTTAAGGGATAAAACCTGCTTTCTCTTTAACTTGTAAAAGAAAAGCATATTCTTTAGGTTGTAGGTTTTTAATCAATTATACATAATAGATTCTCTAAATCTAACGGTTATTATGTTTGATGAAACCATGTCATCAATACACCACAGAAATTGCCCTAGAAGGTACATCTTTTGACTTGAAATGAGGAAATTAGAGAGATTTGGGGAATTGAATCCTACTCTTAATTAAATGTTTTGATTAGTATATAGTAATATTTTGCCATCCATTTTAAGTGGACTAGACAATAAATAAATTTCGGTTGCATGCACTTAAATATATTTTGTTTATCAATTATTGATTAAAATATTTGATAATTGTGTAATATACATTAGAATTTTGGGATATTTACAAAAACACCCCTTTTTTCAAAAATGTTAGACATAGTCCCTAACTTTATTAAACAATACAAGCGTGTCCTTTCTTTTCTTCGTCTTTTTTTTTTTTTTTTTTGCATTCTTCATCTTTTTTTCTTTTTCCGGTTTCCTTTCTTCAATTGTGTCTTCTTCTTCAACAGATTGGATCTGTTGCTTTTGCTTCTTCTTCTTCGAGTGGATCTGAGAATCAATTGTAGAACTTTCCCCGTCACGCGATGACCCATTCTGGGATCAGAAGTCCCACCTCGTATCTTGCTTGGAACCGCCTCTGCCGCTGCCTTGACTTGAGATTTTTTTTCTTCTTTTGTTGCTCGTGTCTTTGATGATCATGAGCTCAGTTTGATTTTATTAACTAACTGGTTTCTGCTGTTAAAGCCTAATGATCCCAATCAAGTGAATTTTTGCGGCCTCTGAAGTTTGCTGATGTTTCTGGGTTTTGTTTTATTTTCATCTCTTTTGCTTGGTTCAATGCTGCAGCAGCAGTGTGTATGTGTTGGATTGGATGCTTGCTCAATTTTGTTGTCTTCAAGTACGCCACTTGTACGTTTCATGTCCTAACTAAGCCTCTTCCATTTCCATATGAGATTTCATGAATCAAAAAGCCTTTTTCTCTGTGCTGCCCCACTTCGTACAATCAATTGAGCACCTGCTAAGCAAGAAAACTTGTAAATGAGTGTCTAAACTTTGCCATGCACGTTCTTGACAACAACCTCTGTACTAAACAAGAAGAATCATGAAAAATCACAACGTCACCTAGTAAATGGTCTTGTAAATTGCTTTAGATGTTGCAAGAAATTTATATCTTTGTTATCTTTCGAAGAAAAATGAGTTTGGTTCGAAGTTGGGAGCTGTTTAGTCATGAGCATGCCAACCTTTTTTTCTTTTTCTGAGTTGAGAATCAATTTTGGATGTGCATGCTAATTCCAAAAACTTCAGCCCCTGCCTTTTTTTCTTTTAATTCAAACGTATAATTTTATATCCTTTAATTTCCCTTCTTTTAGCTGTGATCAGAAGCATGCAAGATTTTCTATCAAAAAATAATGCAAGACTTTGGCATTCTTTTTGCTAATCAATAATTTATGAATTCAAATTGTATTGTGGGTTATGTTCTTTGTTTGTTTTTTATGGGCTGTATATATGGTAGTGGTGGTTGCGGGTGGAAGAGATTACCAACAAAAATTATAAAGAAATGGTCACTTTCTGATATACAAGGATTGCCCAAAAAGTAAGCCAAAATCAAAATTCAGTAAAATGATCATTTGGTGAGGTTTGAATTTCTCGCACAAAGAGGGTCCATATCAGTAGTTCCATTTCCAATATTAACATGCAAAGAGAATACAGCTTTTAGAAACAAGCCCGTTAATTACTAATAGAAATGGTCACTAATTGTTGGTTAACAAAATTCATATTATGAAGGGCTTCTAAACCAAGTTAACTTATAGCTAAGGGGCACCATTTAGTTCTTTCATTTTCCACAGTGCAAGAATTTAACGTGTTGTTTGCATTGGTTCCTTTTTTCCTATAAATATTTATTTTCTATTAATTTTATCATCCTAATCTAAATTGGAAAATTTTCTTGAAAAGAAGTAGCAAAATTTTTACTAACCAAAAAATAAATGAGAATTAGGAATTACAATATAAAATTAATATTCTTAAACTTCCATTTTTTTTTCTAAGCATTGGGGAATACAAATTTTATATTCAATATCCACTTTCATAATAGTATTGTTTTTTAAGTTAAGAAAATTTTAAATAATCTGAAAAATGATTATGATATTTTCTTTTGATTTTTAGTCAGTTTTTTTATTTTTATATTTTTTTTTTTAAAAAAAAAAAAAGAAAACTAGGAGGGAGGAAATAAAGTTGGTAGCTTGTCGTGATTTTAAAAACCATTTATATATAATTCAATTAAAATAGTATATATCTTAATAATATATGTATGTGAAACTTCAAAATTGTATTTGATACTAAAATCATTATATTATTTGAATATTATATTCAAATATTTTCTTCCATCAAAAATATATTTTCTGAATATTATTTGTATCTCAAACTTAAAATAGTATCTGAAAACTTGAATACAATATTTGAAACTCATAAATATAGTAAACTATATGAATATTATATGTATTCAAAAAATTATTATAACTGATTAGGATATCATACTGCATGTTTTTACTAACCTTGCAAGGTTGCAGGTGTAACTGATTAGGATGAAATATAATAGATGATGTTGATGGCATGGGCATTCAAAAGAATTATTGTGGCTAAAATTTAGTATCTCTAACATTTTTTTTTTTATATTTTAGATTAGTATATTATTATTGAAAATATAAAAGTTATATTTTGTTCCAAAAAAAATTGGGTCTCTATTGTCCAATTTTGTTAAAAATTAATAAAAATTATTAATAAAATTTTTTATTGCATAACAAGTTTAAGAAATAATGAGAATGATACTTAAAAATAATATATTTTATGAATATTATTTGAATATGATACAATTAAAATAATATATTATTTTAATATTATAAGTATCTGAAAGTCAAAATAGTATCTGAAACTCAAAACAATATCTGAAACTCAAAACAATATTTGAAAATAAAAAACAATATCTCAAACTCATAAATATAGTATATAGTATGAATATTATATGTATGTGAAACTTTAAAATCATATTCGATACTAAAACCATTATATTATCTGAATATTATTCAAATATTTTTCTCCAACTAAAAGTATATTTTCTAAATATTATTCATATTTTACACTCAAAACAATATCTAAAAATTAAAAATAGTATCTCAAATTCATAAATAGAGTATACTATTTGAATATTATATGTATATGAAACTTCAAAAATCGTATCCGATACTAAAACCAATATATTATTTGAATATTATTCAAATATTTTTCTCCAATCAAAAGCATATTCTCTAAATATTATTCATATATGAAACTCAAAATAATATCTAAATATGATAGTTTAAGTAAGTGTATATTGTTAGAAAAATTATCAAAAAAATAGTTGGCCATGAGTGTCATGATCCAAAACAGGGGCCATGACCGGCGCTAGGGAACGGGAATTCTTTCGAATCCGGAACCCGTAGCAAGCCTAAAAATAAAATAAAGCATGCCATAATAACAGTAACAGTATAATATGCAGCGGAAAATAATATCATAATATCATTTTCATATCAACTGGATTTAATTCAAAACTCATCTCATCACATATATATAATCTTTAATACAAATCCAGTTTCAATATAATACATCTCTTTAAAATAAAGTACATAAAATCCAATACTTTAATTTACAACTACTACAGTGTCTAGATAAAATAAATAAGACTCAAGTAGACAATTTACATAAAGAAGCCGGGGCGGAAGAAATCCGGCGTATCGACCTGCTACTGAGGTCTGAGGAAGTTGACTCTCCTGAAAAATAGTTAACGGAGGGGAGTCAGACCTCACTGAGTGAATTACTATAATATATATACATACATACTAAGTGATAATGCATACAGTCAACAGTATATATATAATATGTATATATACAGGCAAATTCATACAGATGCAGAAAAATCATTTTTTTATATATTTTACTGAAAAATCCTAGTTTATGAAGGATCACATAGAACCCTAGAATATCGCAACCTCAGAAAATAGTGTTAAACAACACTCTGGCCATACAGGCTCACTTATACCAAATATATCCACTTAATCCATATGGACAGTAGACTGGCCCCGAGACACTAAGTCAACCGAGCTCCAGCAGTCTGACTGCCAGTGTGATTGGCCCCGAGACACTTGGTCAACCGAGCTCCAGCAATCACACCCACAAACCACATCTCACATATCAATAATCATATCAAACCAATATCCAAAAATAGTTAGTAACATAGCCTAAAGCTATAGGCGTACCAGTACGTACTCGGTCCTAGTGCTGCCCACTAGGTAGCACGTTCTATTGATATCCTTCATTAATAATATAAATCATTCATTCACAATAAATGATGCATGAATGTAAATGAAACAACAATATAAACCATATATATACCGAAAATATACCAAACATAAACCAGGTATATTTTGAGTATATATATGTCAAATAAATCTAATCAAATCATGAATTAAACTAAAAATATATTTAAAAAACATTTTAAATATATTTTATTAACAAAACATGTATATAATTTATTATATACCAAAAATATACTTGAATATAAATCACATTATTTATGCATATTCAGTCAAAATAACACATGCATTTTCTAAATCATGCATCCTAAGCATATATATATAATATAGTAACTCACCTAATGCGCTCCACGAGACAGGTCCGACGGGCCTGGTCCACTAGCCCTCGGTCTCGGCGCAACTAAACAAGCAATAAATAACCGACATTAGAATAAACCTAACAGAAATCCTAGAATTCAATCTAGAGTATTTAACACAGAATCGAAAATTAGGGTTCGACTGGACATCACGTTTTACGAGAATTCTACCGAAAATCCGGCAGAACCTCCCCTGTAAAACGGACATCTCTCTACTCAAAAGAGTAGAGCCGACCCTGCAAAGAAACACACTTCGAAAAACGAGCTCAACACAATCAAAATCCCACGGTCGGACTCCAAACTACAGTCCACCGATCGGGGTCCACAAACACAGAATGATTCCAGATACAACAAAAATATCCTTAAATCACAAAAATACATTTCATACGTAGAAATTACATAATTAACCTTGAAACACTGTAAAAGTCGATTAAACTCATTTTATTAGAAAAACCGTATATTATATATATAATTGAAAATAATTCCCGAAAAATAGTTTTAATTAGTTAAAAATACTAAATAATTTGTAGAAATCATTTTTATACCTTAAATAAATATTAAAACCAATTAAATTACATTTTTAGACAATTTAGGGTAAAATTACCAAAATACCCCTATATATATAAATATACTTAAATTACTTCAAAAATTCATCAAAAATTATACAATTATCCAAAATTAACTTTCTCAACATATTTATCAATAATATCAATATTTAAACTCAATTAACAAATTAAATTCAATTTAAAACACAATTAACCTAATTTTCCAAAATCACCTAAACTTCAATAATTAAAAATAAATACTTAGAAATTCATAAAAATTCCAAATAAATTCCTATAATTCATTTCAACACCTAATTTAACCATAAACTCCAATTTCATAATTTAAATAATTAATTTCCGAAAATTAGAAAATAATATTAAAATATTCAAAAATACCCAAAAATCCAAACAATCTCCAAAAATTCTACAAAAATTCATACATGAAGATTAAGCTACTAGGAACAACATTTGTGAAGGAAGTTTCCATGAATCAATCAATTCGAAGATCAAAAAAATCGAAAACCCTAATAGGCCGAAATTTACAAATCGAAAACTAAGCAATTCTAGACCATTTTAGCTCAAACCAAAGCTAGAATCACACTCACCGGAGCTCAAGGAGAAGAAAGAGACCGGCGGTGTCGAAAACGGTGGCCAGAATCGGCGCGATCGACGGTGGGTTGATTTTCGGCTTCTCCGGCCAAAATCGTTCTCCCGACGCCGGAAACGGCCTCCTCAGGCGGCGAAACTGGTCGGGGAAGATGGTGGCACACCGGACGGCACACCCACGGTGAAGGAACGACGTGACAGACGCCCGGACGGTGAAGGAACGGTCAGAGAAGAAGAAGGAGACTCGGGGGCTAAAATGTAATTTTCCAATTCTTGTGTAATTTTGACAAATATATGTATATATATATACTTTATACTATATATTAAAATAATATTAAATTACACACATCAAATATACACCACACACATAAAAATATTAATATTTTAATAATTTATACCAAATAAAATTAATTAAATAACAATTAAAACAATTAAATACTTAATAAAATATTAGGGTATAATAAACCCTAATTAAATACATATACACACACAGGCTTTATTTAATAATTTAAAAATATGTATGAGTTCATGCAAGTCCGTAAATACATTTAAAATAATTAATAATACATTGTTTACGTGAAAATTTCCCCGAAAATGCAAGTCCCGGGAAAATTTTACGTAAAACACTGAAAATAATATACAATAATTAAAATAGGTTTTAAATACATATTAACTCGTAAAAATATCATATAAAATACAGAAATTATTGACACTGCATATCCCGGTACAGTGTAAAAATATTTTAAAAACACGGGATATTACAGTCTCCCCCCCTTACAAGAATTCGTCCCCGAATTCCAGAAAACAAGATCAAGAAGGAAAGAGATACGGGTAAGAAGCTCGCATCTCAGCTTCAGTCTCCCACGTATGCTCTTCAACTCTGTCGCTACGCCATAGAACCTTGACCATCGGAATCTGCTTCGATCTCAACTGTTGAACTTGAAAATCAACGATCGCCACAGGTTCTTCCACAAAAGTCAAATTTTCACTCACTTTTACATTGTCGGGCTGCAACACGTGTGAAGGATCCGAGATATACTTCCTCAACATCGAGATATGAAATACTGGATGCACTTGTGACATACTCGGAGGCAAATCCAACCGATATGCAACAGTGCCAACTCTCTCCAGAATCTCAAACGGTCCAATGTATCTCGGTGCTAACTTACCCTTCCTGCCAAATCTCATCACACTCTTCATCGGAGATACTTTCAGAAAAACGAAATCTCCAACCTGAAACTCCACATCTCTGCGCCTAGGATCCGCATAACTCTTCTGTCTACTAACTGCGGTCTCTAATCTGCGCTTGATCACGACGACTTTCTCTGCAGCATCCTGAACCATCTCTGGTCCAGTCAAAACTCTCTCACCGATCTCATCCCAACTCAACGGGGATCTACACTTCCTTCCATACAACGCCTCATATGGTGCCATACCAATACTGCTATGGTAGCTGTTATTATATGCAAACTCAACAAGCGACAAATGATCATCCCAGCTACCTCCCAAATCCAAGACACACATCCTCAACATATCTTCTAGTGTCTGGATCGTCCTCTCAGACTGACCGTCTGTCTGAGGATGAAAAGCAGTACTGAAATCCAACCTAGTGCCCATCGCTTCCTGCAACTTCTGCCAAAAATGAGAAGTAAACACCGAACCTCTGTCTGACACAATGGACACAGGTACTCCATGAAGGCACACAATATGCTTCACGTACAACTTCGCCAATCTAGCAACTGAATATGTGGCTTTCACAGGCAAGAAATGTGCAGACTTCGTCAACCTGTCTACAATCACCCAGATGGAATCGTATCCATCCTTCGAACGAGGTAAACTGACTATAAAATCCATAGCTATCCTTTCCCACTTCCACTCGGGAATAGGAAGAGGCTGAAGCTTCCCAGAAGGCTTCTGATGTTCGGCTTTCACTTGCTGACACGTCAAGCACTTAGCAACATAATCAGCGACATCCTTCCTCAATCCATCCCACCAGTATAGATCTCTGATACTGTGGTACATCTTAGTAACACCTGGATGAACGCTGTAGGCTGTAGAATGTGCTTCCTCTAAAATCTCCTCTCTCAAATCATCCACATCAGGAACACACAATCTACCACTGATCCACAACACACCATCATCATCGAGTGTGAAATCAATGAACTTCCCTGCTCTGACATTCTCTGCAAGCTCTTCTAGAATAGGATCTCGGCTCTGAGCTGCTTTAATCCTATCCCTTAGCACAGATCGCACTTTAAACTGAGCTAATAGTCCACCTGATCTACTAATCTTCATCATCAGACCTTGATCCACCATCAGATGCAATTCCTGGATCAATGGTCTCCTCTCAACACTGATGTGAGCAAGACTACCTGAGGACTTCCTACTCAAGGCATCTGCTACCACATTAGCTTTACCCGGATGGTAAAGAATCTCACAATCATAATCCTTCAACAGTTCCAACCATCTTCTCTGCCTTAAATTCAGATCTCGCTGCTGGAAAATGTACTTAAGGCTCTTGTGATCAGTAAATATCTCACAAGTCACCCCGTACAAATAATGTCTCCAAATCTTCAAAGCAAAGATCACTGCAGCCATCTCAAGATCATGTGTAGGATAGTTCTGCTCATGCTTCTTCAACTGCCTCGAAGCATAGGCTATCACCCTTCCATTCTGCATCAACACACAACCAAGACCAATTCTAGAGGCGTCACAATAAACTGTGAACTTATCCACACTATTAGGCAAAGCTAATACTGGCGCTGTGGTTAACTTCTCCTTCAATAACTGAAAACTATTCTCACAAGCTTCTGACCACTCGAATCTAACATTCTTCTGAGTCAAGCGAGTCATAGGGGCTGCTATCCTGGAAAAATCCTACACAAACTGCCTATAATACCCGGCTAAACCCAGAAAACTCCGAATCTCCGTAACAGAAGTAGGTCTAGGCCACTCAGATACTGCCTCAACCTTCTGTGGATCAACTTGAATACCTTCTTTAGACACTACGTGTCCAAGAAAAGAAACACTCTCCATCCAGAAATCACACTTCAAGAATTTAGCATAAAGATGATGATCTCTCAGTGTCTGTAGTACAATCCTCAAGTGATATACATGCTCTTCCATACTCCTCGAATATACCAGTATATCATCAATGAAGACTACCACAAACTGATCCACATACGGTCTGAATACTCTGTTCATCAGGTCCATAAAAGCTGCTGGTGCATTAGTCAAACCAAAAGACATCACCAGAAACTCATAATGACCATATCTAGTGCGGAATGCTGTCTTAGGAATATCGGATTCACTGATCCGCAGCTGATGATAACCCGACCTCAAGTCGACCTTAGAAAAGAACTGTGCACCTTGTAACTGATCAAATAAATCATCAATCCTCGGGAGAGGATACTTGTTCTTCACTGTCACCTTATTCAGCTCTCTATAGTCAATGCACAGTCTCAGGGTACCATCCTTCTTCTTCACAAACAGGACTGGTGCACCCCAAGGAGAAACACTAGGTCTGATAAAACCCTTCTCCAACAACTCTTACAACTGCTCCTTCAGCTCTCTCAACTCTGCAGGAGCCATACGATAGGGTGGCATAGATATAGGAGTAATACCTGGTACCACATCTATACAGAACTCAATCTCTCTGTGAGGTAGTAAACCTGGCAACTCCTCGGGAAAAACATCAGGAAACTCACAAGCAACTGGAACATCTGTGAGTGACAACTTCTCCACTGACGTATCCCTAACCAATGCCAAAAACCCCTGACAACCTTTCCTCAACAACTTCCTAGCTGCAATAGCCGAAATAAGATTCTGAGGTACTTAACTCCTATCACCAACAAACTTAAATTCTACTTCACCAGAAATTCTGAAAATCACCTCCTTATTCCTGCAATCAACCACGGCAAAGTGCTGAGATAACCAATCCATTCCCAAAATAACATCAAATTCCATCACATCCAACAAAATCAAATCGGCGGGTAATTCTCTATCTCCCACGAGAACTGGACAACCAGAAAGAACAATATCGGCGTCTAAGGAATCGCTCAAAGGAGTGGCAACAGACAAAGGAAAAGCCATCCTCGAAGCTTGCCAACAAGATTTAGAAGCAAAAACAGGAGAAACAAACGAATCCGTGGCACCCGGATCAAACAAAACCCATGCATCCAGGTAACAAACAGAAAGAATACCTGCCACGACTGCATTAGATGCCTGAGTATCCTGCTGAGTCAGATGGAAGACTCTGGCCTGACCTCGACCTCCCTGCTGACTGGTAGAAGCCTGGCCAACACCTCTAGCACCTCCTCTAGTACCTCTACCACGACTCTGCTGTGGAACAAACTGAGTAGAACTCTGATGCTGGGCTGGTGGCAACTAAAATGGCACGGGTGCAGCACTAGCAATCGACTGCTGTGGGAATCGCGGAATCTGCTGCTGCTGATATCCGGAATAAGGACACGATCTGGCAAAATGTCCTGTCTGTCCGCATCTAAAACATGTCAGTGGTGTCAGATAACACGGTCCCTGATGGACTCTACCATAAGTCTGACAAACACTGGCCGCTGATCCAGAACTACGACCACTGCTGCTGCTCGAAGCACCTGACCCAAATCTGAACGATCTACGCTAACCTCCACGACCATGTCTACTGCTCCGATGCACTCGCTGCTGCTGTCTCTGACTCTGCTGAGTCGAACCTCATTGCTGACTACTCGATCCAACATGAAAACTCGAATATGGAGTAGCCTGCAATCCACTCTACTGAACTCCTAGCTGGTAATAATCAGGCATCGCTCCCTGCCTAACTAATCTCAACTCGATCTCCTTAGCTAGCTCAATCACAGACTCCAGAGTAAGACCTGCTGTGGGCATACCAGCAAAAGCTGAACCCAAACCAGTAACATACGTAGTAACAGCGAAATACTGATCTCGCATCAGATCCTCAGCATATCTACCCAGACGAAGAAACTCTCGGGTATACTCCTCTACAGATCGATCTCCACGAGAAATACTGGTCAGACGAAGACGATAGCTCAAACGAAGAGGCTCTGGACAAAATCTCCTCATGAATCGCTCTCGAAACTGAGCCCATGTCATCATCATCATATAGGGCTGGATCATCTGAATGAACCAATCTAGAGCTGGTCCCTCAACAGACAACTCAACGATCATGATCCGCTGGTACTCGGTATGAGCAGTCCGAGTCCTAGTCTCAATCGCATGCAGAAAATCTAAAGGATCAGAAGTACCATCAAAAGCAATCCTGCCAACTCGGGCATAGAACAAAGCTGCCTCAGGGTCAGACATACCCTGCTGATAGGCAGGCTGAACAGGCTGAACAACTGGAGGAACAGGAACATCAAACTCAGGCTCAACAGGCTCCTCATCCTGTAACTCTCTCTGCCTACGGCGACCTGCCGCTCCTCGAGGTCTACCTCTGCCACGACCTCTACGTCTAACTGGCTGCTCAGGAGGTAAAACCTCGTCCTGAAAAGACTCATCATCCTCGGCCTCAACGATCGGTGGAGCGACACGCGCTCGCCTCCTCATTCTCAAAAGACAAACGGAAAGATTCAGACAAAACAGACAATGGAGGAATAACGCTGAAAACTACAGCAAGGAATACTCATCAAGACATACTCGAACCTAATACACTGCAGTAGTCCAACAGAAAACACAACTTTAAAACTAGGGCCACAACTCACATAACTAAGCCCTGACACAGAACTCCACTCTGATACGAACTTCGCTCTGATACCAACTTTGTCACGACCCAAAACAGGGGCCATGACCGGCGTTAGGGAACGGGAATTCTTTCGAATCCGGAACCCGTAGCAAGCCTAAAAATAAAATAAAGCATGCCATAATAACAGTAACAGTATAATATGCAGCGAAAAATAAAATCATAATATCATAATATCATTTTCATATCAACTGGATTTAATTCAAAACTCATCTCATCACATATATATAATCTTTAATACAAATCCAGTTTCAATATAATACATCTCTTTAAAATAAAGTACATAAAATCCAATACTTTAATTTACAACTACTGCAGTGTCTAGATAAAATAAATAAGACTCAAGTAGACAATTTACATAAAGAAGCCGGGGAGGAAGAAATCCGGCATATCGACCTGCTACTGAGGTCTGAGGAAGTTGACTCTCCTGAAAAATAGTCAACGGAGGGGAGTCAGACCTCACTGAGTGAATTACTATAATATATATACATACATACTAAGTGATAATGCATACAGTCAACAGTATATATATAATATGTATATATACAGGCAAATTCATACAGATGCAGAAAAATCATTTTTTTATATATTTTACTGAAAAATCCCAGTTTATGAAGGATCACATAGAACCCTAGAATATCGCAACCTCAGAAAATAGTGTTAAACAACACTCTGGCCATACAGGCTCACTTATACCAAATATATCCACTTAATCCATATGGACAGTAGACTGGCCCCGAGACACTAAGTCAACCGAGCTCCAGCAGTCTGACTGCCAGTGTGATTGGCCCCGAGACACTTGGTCAACCGAGCTCCAGCAATCACACCCACAAACCACATCTCACATATCAATAATCATATCAAACCAATATCCACAAATAGTTAGTAACATAGCCTAAAGCTATAGGCGTACCGGTACGTACTCGGTCCTAGTGCTGCCCACTAGGTAGCACGTTCTATTGATATCCTTCATTAATAATATAAATCATTCATTCACAATAAATGATGCATGAATGTAAATGAAACAACAATATAAACCATATATATACCGAAAATATACCAAACGTAAACCAGGTATATTTTGAGTATATATATGTCAAATAAATCTAATCAAATCATGAATTAAACTAAAAATATATTTAAAAAACATTTTAAATATATTTTATTAACAAAACATGTATATAATATACCAAAAATATACTTGAATATAAATCACATTATTTATGCATATTCAGTCAAAATAACACATGCATTTTCTAAATCATGCATCCTAAGCATATATATATAATATAGTAACTCACCTAATGCGCTCCACGAGACAGGTCCGACGGGCCTGGTCCACTAGCCCTCGGTCTCGGCGCAACTAAACAAGCAATAAATAACCGACATTAGAATAAACCTAACAGAAATCCTAGAATTCAATCTAGAGTATTTAACACAGAATCGAAAATTAGGGTTCGACTGGACATCACGTTTTACGAGAATTCTACCAAAAATCCGGCAGAACCTCCCCTTAAAACGGACA
The DNA here is from genome assembly GCA_947683625.1 of Mallotus nudiflorus. NCBI lineage: Eukaryota > Viridiplantae > Streptophyta > Magnoliopsida > Malpighiales > Euphorbiaceae > Mallotus > Mallotus nudiflorus. Next base: position 109,117 of record CANTUR010000019.1, read on the forward strand.
TCTCTCTACTCAATAGAGTAGAGCCGACCCTGCAAAGAAACACACTTCGAAAAACGAGCTCAACACAATCAAAATCCCACGGTCGGACTCCAAACTACAGTCCACCGATCGGGGTCCACAAACACAGAATGATTCCAGATACAACAAAAATATCCTTAAATCACAAAAATACATTTCATACGTAGAAATTACATAATTAACCTTGAAACACTGTAAAAGTCGATTAAACTCATTTTATTAGAAAAACCGTATATTATATATATAATTGAAAATAATTCCCGAAAAATAGTTTTAATTAGTTAAAAATACTAAATAATTTGTAGAAATCATTTTTATACCTTAAATAAATATTAAAACCAATTAAATTACATTTTTAGACAATTTAGGGTAAAATTACCAAAATACCCCTATATATATAAATATACTTAAATTACTTCAAAAATTCATCAAAAATTATACAATTATCCAAAATTAACTTTCTCAACATATTTATCAATAATATCAATATTTAAACTCAATTAACAAATTAAATTCAATTTAAAACACAATTAACCTAATTTTCCAAAATCACCTAAACTTCAATAATTAAAAATAAATACTTAGAAATTCATAAAAATTCCAAATAAATTCCTATAATTCATTTCAACACCTAATTTAACCATAAACTCCAATTTCATAATTTAAATAATTAATTTCCGAAAATTAGAAAATAATATTAAAATATTCAAAAATACCCAAAAATCCAAACAATCTCCAAAAATTCTACAAAAATTCATACATGAAGATTAAGCTACTAGGAACAACATTTGTGAAGGAAGTTTCCATGAATCAATCAATTCAAAGATCAAAAAAATCGAAAACCCTAATAGGCCGAAATTTACAAATCGAAAACTAAGCAATTCTAGACCATTTTAGCTCAAACCAAAGCTAGAATCACACTCACCGGAGCTCAAGGAGAAGAAAGAGACCGGCGGTGTCAAAAACGGTGGCCAGAATCGGCGCGATCGATGGTGGGTTGATTTTCGGCTTCTCCGGCCAAAATCGTTCTCCCGACGCCGGAAACGGCCTCCTCAGGCGGCGAAACTGGTCGGGGAAGATGGTGGCACACCGGACGGCACACCCACGGTGAAGGAACGACGTGACAGACGCCCGGACGGTGAAGGAACGGTCGGAGAAGAAGAAGGAGACTCGGGGGCTAAAATGTAATTTTCCAATTCTTGTGTAATTTTGACAAATATATGTATATATATATACTTTATACTATATATTAAAATAATATTAAATTACACACATCAAATATACACCACACACATAAAAATATTAATATTTTAATAATTTATACCAAATAAAATTAATTAAATAACAATTAAAACAATTAAATACTTAATAAAATATTAGGGTATAATAAACCCTAATTAAATACATATACACACACAGGCTTTATTTAATAATTTAAAAATATGTATGAGTTCATGCAAGTCCGTAAATACATTTAAAATAATTAATAATACATTGTTTACGTGAAAATTTCCCCGAAAATGCAAGTCCCGGGAAAATTTTACGTAAAACACTGAAAATAATATACAATAATTAAAATAGGTTTTAAATACATATTAACTCGTAAAAATATCATATAAAATACAGAAATTATTGACACTGCATATCCCGGTACAGTGTAAAAATATTTTAAAAACACGGGATATTACAGTCTCCCCCCCTTACAAGAATTCGTCCCCGAATTCCAGAAAACAAGATCAAGAAGGAAAGAGATACGGGTAAGAAGCTCGCATCTCAGCTTCAGTCTCCCACGTATGCTCTTCAACTCTGTCGCTACGCCATAGAACCTTGACCATCGGAATCTGCTTCGATCTCAACTGTTGAACTTGAAAATCAACGATCGCCACAGGTTCTTCCACAAAAGTCAAATTTTCACTCACTTTTACACTGTCGGGCTGCAACACGTGTGAAGGATCCGAGATATACTTCCTCAACATCGAGATATGAAATACTGGATGCACTTGTGACATACTCGGAGGCAAATCCAACCGATATGCAACAGTGCCAACTCTCTCCAGAATCTCAAACGGTCCAATGTATCTCGGTGCTAACTTACCCTTCCTGCCAAATCTCATCACACCCTTCATCGGAGATACTTTCAGAAAAACGAAATCTCCAACCTGAAACTCCACATCTCTGCGCCTAGGATCCGCATAACTCTTCTGTCTACTAACTGCGGTCTCTAATCTGCGCTTGATCACGACGACTTTCTCTGCAGCATCCTGAACCATCTCTGGTCCAGTCAAAACTCTCTCACCGATCTCATCCTAACTCAACGGGGATCTACACTTCCTTCCATACAACGCCTCATATGGTGCCATACCAATACTGCTATGGTAGCTGTTATTATATGCAAACTCAACAAGCGACAAATGATCATCCCAGCTACCTCCCAAATCCAAGACACACATCCTCAACATATCTTCTAGTGTCTGGATCGTCCTCTCAGACTGACCGTCTGTCTGAGGATGAAAAGCAGTACTGAAATCCAACCTAGTGCCCATCGCTTCCTGCAACTTCTGCCAAAAATGAGAAGTAAACACCGAACCTCTGTCTGACACAATGGACACAGGTACTCCATGAAGGCACACAATATGCTTCACGTATAACTTCGCCAATCTAGCAACTGAATATGTGGCTTTCACAGGCAAGAAATGTGCAGACTTCGTCAACCTATCTACAATCACCCAGATGGAATCGTATCCATCCTTCGAACGAGGTAAACTGACTATAAAATCCATAGCTATCCTTTCCCACTTCCACTCGGGAATAGGAAGAGGCTGAAGCTTCCCAGAAGGCTTCTGATGTTCGGCTTTCACTTGCTGACACGTCAAGCACTTAGCAACATAATCAGCGACATCCTTCCTCAATCCATCCCACCAGTATAGATCTCTGATACTGTGGTACATCTTAGTAACACCTGGATGAACGCTGTAGGCTGTAGAATGTGCTTCCTCTAAAATCTCCTCTCTCAAATCATCCACATCAGGAACACACAATCTACCACTGATCCACAACACACCATCATCATCGAGTGTGAAATCAATGAACTTCCCTGCTCTGACATTCTCTGCAAGCTCTTCTAGAATAGGATCTCGGCTCTGAGCTGCTTTAATCCTATCCCTTAGCACAGATCGCACTTTAAACTGAGCTAATAGTCCACCTGATCTACTAATCTTCATCATCAGACCTTGATCCACCATCAGATGCAATTCCTGGATCAATGGTCTCCTCTCAACACTGATGTGAGCAAGACTACCTGAGGACTTCCTACTCAAGGCATCTGCTACCACATTAGCTTTACCCGGATGGTAAAGAATCTCACAATCATAATCCTTCAACAGTTCCAACCATCTTCTCTGCCTTAAATTCAGATCTCGCTACTGGAAAATGTACTTAAGGCTCTTGTGATCAGTAAATATCTCACAAGTCACCCCGTACAAATAATGTCTCCAAATCTTCAAAGCAAAGATCACTGCAGCCATCTCAAGATCATGTGTAGGATAGTTCTGCTCATGCTTCTTCAACTGCCTCGAAGCATAGGCTATCACCCTTCCATTCTGCATCAACACACAACCAAGACCAATTCTAGAGGCGTCACAATAAACTGTGAACTTATCCACACTATTAGGCAAAGCTAATACTGGCGCTGTGGTTAACTTCTCCTTCAATAACTGAAAACTATTCTCACAAGCTTCTGACCACTCGAATCTAACATTCTTCTGAGTCAAGCGAGTCATAGGGGCTGCTATCCTGGAAAAATCCTGCACAAACTGCCTATAATACCCGGCTAAACCCAGAAAACTCCGAATCTCCGTAACAGAAGTAGGTCTAGGCCACTCAGATACTGCCTCAACCTTCTGTGGATCAACTTGAATACCTTCTTTAGACACTACGTGTCCAAGAAAAGAAACACTCTCCATCCAGAAATCACACTTCGAGAATTTAGCATAAAGATGATGATCTCTCAGTGTCTGTAGTACAATCCTCAAGTGATATACATGCTCTTCCATACTCCTCGAATATACCAGTATATCATCAATGAAGACTACCACAAACTGATCCACATACGGTCTGAATACTCTGTTCATCAGGTCCATAAAAGCTGCTGGTGCATTAGTCAAACCAAAAGACATCACTAGAAACTCATAATGACCATATCTAGTGCGGAATGCTGTCTTAGGAATATCGGATTCACTGATCCGCAGCTGATGATAACCCGACCTCAAGTCGACCTTAGAAAAGAACTGTGCACCTTGTAACTGATCAAATAAATCATCAATCCTCGGGAGAGGATACTTGTTCTTCACTGTCACCCTTATTCAGCTCTCTATAGTCAATGCACAGTCTCAGGGTACCATCCTTCTTCTTCACAAACAGGACTGGTGCACCCCAAGGAGAAACACTAGGTCTGATAAAACCCTTCTCCAACAACTCTTACAACTGCTCCTTCAGCTCTCTCAACTCTGCAGGAGCCATACGATAGGGTGGCATAGATATAGGAGTAATACCTGGTACCACATCTATACAGAACTCAATCTCTCTGTGAGGTAGTAAACCTGGCAACTCCTCGGGAAAAACATCAGGAAACTCACAAGCAACTGGAACATCTGTGAGTGACAACTTCTCCACTGACGTATCCCTAACCAATGCCAAAAACCCCTGACAACCTTTCCTCAACAACTTCCTAGCTGCAATAGCCGAAATAAGATTCTGAGGTACTTAACTCCTATCACCAACAAACTTAAATTCTACTTCACCAGAAATTCTGAAAATCACCTCCTTATTCCTGCAATCAACCACGGCAAAGTGCTGAGATAACCAATCCATTCCCAAAATAACATCAAATTCCATCACATCCAACAAAATCAAATCGGCGGGTAATTCTCTATCTCCCACGAGAACTGGACAACCAGAAAGAACAATATCGGCGTCTAAGGAATCGCTCAAAGGAGTGGCAACAGACAAAGGAAAAGCCATCCTCGAAGCTTGCCAACAAGATTTAGAAGCAAAAAACAGGAGAAACAAACGAATCCGTGGCACCCGGATCAAACAAAACCCATGCATCCAGGTAACAAACAGAAAGAATACCTGCCACGACTGCATTAGATGCCTGAGTATCCTGCTGAGTCAGATGGAAGACTCTGGCCTGACCTCGACCTCCCTGCTGACTGGTAGAAGCCTGGCCAACACCTCTAGCACCTCCTCTAGTACCTCTACCACGACTCTGCTGTGGAACAAACTGAGTAGAACTCTGATGCTGGGCTGGTGGCAACTAAAATGGCACGGGTGCAGCACTAGCAATCGACTGCTGTGGGAATCGCGGAATCTGCTGCTGCTGATATCCGGAATAAGGACACGATCTGGCAAAATGTCCTGTCTGTCCGCATCTGAAACATGTCAGTGGTGTCAGATAACACGGTCCCTGATGGACTCTACCACAAGTCTGACAAACACTGGCCGCTGATCCAGAACTACGACCACTGCTGCTGCTCGAAGCACCTGACCCAAATCTGAACGATCTACGCTAACCTCCACGACCATGTCTACTGCTCCGATGCACTCGCTGCTGCTGTCTCTGACTCTGCTGAGTCGAACCTCATTGCTGACTACTCGATCCAACATGAAAACTCGAATATGGAGTAGCCTGCAATCCACTCTACTGAACTCCTAGCTGGTAATAATCAGGCATCGCTCCCTGCCTAACTAATCTCAACTCGATCTCCTTAGCTAGCTCAATCACAGACTCCAGAGTAAGACCTGCTGTGGGCATACCAGCAAAAGCTGAACCCAAACCAGTAACATACGTAGTAACAGCGAAATACTGATCTCGCATCAGATCCTCAGCATATCTACCCAGACGAAGAAACTCTCGGGTATACTCCTCTACAGATCGATCTCCACGAGAAATACTGGTCAGACGAAGACGATAGCTCAAACGAAGAGGCTCTGGACAAAATCTCCTCATGAATCGCTCTCGAAACTGAGCCCATGTCATCATCATCATATAGGGCTGGATCATCTGAATGAACCAATCTAGAGCTGGTCCCTCAACAGACAACTCAACGATCATGATCCGCTGGTACTCGGTATGAGCAGTCCGAGTCCTAGTCTCAATCGCATGCAGAAAATCTAAAGGATCAGAAGTACCATCAAAAGCAATCCTGCCAACTCGGGCATAGAACAAAGCTGCCTCAGGGTCAGACATACCCTGCTGATAGGCAGGCTGAACAGGCTGAACAACTGGAGGAACAGGAACATCAAACTCAGGCTCAACAGGCTCCTCATCCTGTAACTCTCTCTGCCTACGGCGACCTGCCGCTCCTCGAGGTCTACCTCTGCCACGACCTCTACGTCTAACTGGCTGCTCAGGAGGTAAAACCTCGTCCTGAAAAGACTCATCATCCTCGGCCTCAACGATCGGTGGAGCGACACGCGCTCGCCTCCTCATTCTCAAAAGACAAACGGAAAGATTCAGACAAAACAGACAATGGAGGAATAACGCTGAAAACTACAGCAAGGAATACTCATCAAGACATACTCGAACCTAATACACTGCAGTAGTCCAACAGAAAACACAACTTTAAAACTAGGGCCACAACTCACATAACTAAGCCCTGACACAGAACTCCACTCTGATACGAACTTCGCTCTGATACCAACTTTGTCACGACCCAAAACAGGGGCCATGACCGGCGTTAGGGAACGGGAATTCTTTCGAATCCGGAACCCGTAGCAAGCCTAAAAATAAAATAAAGCATGCCATAATAACAGTAACAGTATAATATGCAGCGGAAAATAAAATCATAATATCATAATATCATTTTCATATCAACTGGATTTAATTCAAAACTCATCTCATCACATATATATAATCTTTAATACAAATCCAGTTTCAATATAATACATCTCTTTAAAATAAAGTACATAAAATCCAATACTTTAATTTACAACTACTGCAGTGTCTAGATAAAATAAATAAGACTCAAGTAGACAATTTACATAAAGAAGCCGGGGAGGAAGAAATCCGGCGTATCGACCTGCTACTGAGGTCTGAGGAAGTTGACTCTCCTGAAAAATAGTCAACGGAGGGGAGTCAGACCTCACTGAGTGAATTACTATAATATATATACATACATACTAAGTGATAATGCATACAGTCAACAGTATATATATAATATGTATATATACAGGCAAATTCATACAGATGCAGAAAAATCATTTTTTTATATATTTTACTGAAAAATCCCAGTTTATGAAGGATCACATAGAACCCTAGAATATCGCAACCTCAGAAAATAGTGTTAAACAACACTCTGGCCATACAGGCTCACTTATACCAAATATATCCACTTAATCCATATGGACAGTAGACTGGCCCCGAGACACTAAGTCAACCGAGCTCCAGCAGTCTGACTGCCAGTGTGATTGGCCCCGAGACACTTGGTCAACCGAGCTCCAGCAATCACACCCACAAACCACATCTCACATATCAATAATCATATCAAACCAATATCCACAAATAGTTAGTAACATAGCCTAAAGCTATAGGCGTACCGGTACGTACTCGGTCCTAGTGCTGCCCACTAGGTAGCACGTTCTATTGATATCCTTCATTAATAATATAAATCATTCATTCACAATAAATGATGCATGAATGTAAATGAAACAACAATATAAACCATATATATACCGAAAATATACCAAACGTAAACCAGGTATATTTTGAGTATATATATGTCAAATAAATCTAATCAAATCATGAATTAAACTAAAAATATATTTAAAAAACATTTTAAATATATTTTATTAACAAAACATGTATATAATATACCAAAAATATACTTGAATATAAATCACATTATTTATGCATATTCAGTCAAAATAACACATGCATTTTCTAAATCATGCATCCTAAGCATATATATATAATATAGTAACTCACCTAATGCGCTCCACGAGACAGGTCCGACGGCCTGGTCCACTAGCCCTCGGTCTCGGCGCAACTAAACAAGCAATAAATAACCGACATTAGAATAAACCTAACAGAAATCCTAGAATTCAATCTAGAGTATTTAACACAGAATCGAAAATTAGGGTTCGACTGGACATCACGTTTTACGAGAATTCTACCAAAAATCCGGCAGAACCTCCCCTTAAAAACGGACATCTCTCTACTCAATAGAGTAGAGCCGACCCTGCAAAGAAACACACTTCGAAAAACGAGCTCAACACAATCAAAATCCCACGGTCGGACTCCAAACTACAGTCCACCGATCGGGGTCCACAAACACAGAATGATTCCAGATACAACAAAAATATCCTTAAATCACAAAAATACATTTCATACGTAGAAATTACATAATTAACCTTGAAACACTGTAAAAGTCGATTAAACTCATTTTATTAGAAAAACCGTATATTATATATATAATTGAAAATAATTCCCGAAAAATAGTTTTAATTAGTTAAAAATACTAAATAATTTGTAGAAATCATTTTTATACCTTAAATAAATATTAAAACCAATTAAATTACATTTTTAGACAATTTAGGGTAAAATTACCAAAATACCCCTATATATATAAATATACTTAAATTACTTCAAAAATTCATCAAAAATTATACAATTATCCAAAATTAACTTTCTCAACATATTTATCAATAATATCAATATTTAAACTCAATTAACAAATTAAATTCAATTTAAAACACAATTAACCTAATTTTCCAAAATCACCTAAACTTCAATAATTAAAAATAAATACTTAGAAATTCATAAAAATTCCAAATAAATTCCTATAATTCATTTCAACACCTAATTTAACCATAAACTCCAATTTCATAATTTAAATAATTAATTTCCGAAAATTAGAAAATAATATTAAAATATTCAAAAATACCCAAAAATCCAAACAATCTCCAAAAATTCTACAAAAATTCATACATGAAGATTAAGCTACTAGGAACAACATTTGTGAAGGAAGTTTCCATGAATCAATCAATTCGAAGATCAAAAAAATCGAAAACCCTAATAGGCCGAAATTTACAAATCGAAAACTAAGCAATTCTAGACCATTTTAGCTCAAACCAAAGCTAGAATCACACTCACCGGAGCTCAAGGAGAAGAAAGAGACCGGCGGTGTCAAAAACGGTGGCCAGAATCGGCGCGATCGACGGTGGGTTGATTTTCGGCTTCTCCGGCCAAAATCGTTCTCCCGACGCCGGAAACGGCCTCCTCAGGCGGCGAAACTGGTCGGGGAAGATGGTGGCACACCGGACGGCACACCCACGGTGAAGGAACGACGTGACAGACGCCCGGACGGTGAAGGAACGGTCGGAGAAGAAGAAGGAGACTCGGGGGCTAAAATGTAATTTTCCAATTCTTGTGTAATTTTGACAAATATATGTATATATATATACTTTATACTATATATTAAAATAATATTAAATTACACACATCAAATATACACCACACACATAAAAATATTAATATTTTAATAATTTATACCAAATAAAATTAATTAAATAACAATTAAAACAATTAAATACTTAATAAAATATTAGGGTATAATAAACCCTAATTAAATACATATATACACACAGGCTTTATTTAATAATTTAAAAATATGTATGAGTTCATGCAAGTCCGTAAATACATTTAAAATAATTAATAATACATTGTTTACGTGAAAATTTCCCCGAAAATGCAAGTCCCGGGAAAATTTTACGTAAAACACTGAAAATAATATACAATAATTAAAATAGGTTTTAAATACATATTAACTCGTAAAAATATCATATAAAATACAGAAATTATTGACACTGCATATCCCGGTACAGTGTAAAAATATTTTAAAAACACGGGATATTACAGTCTCCCCCCCTTACAAGAATTCGTCCCCGAATTCCAGAAAACAAGATCAAGAAGGAAAGAGATACGGGTAAGAAGCTCGCATCTCAGCTTCAGTCTCCCACGTATGCTCTTCAACTCTGTCGCTACGCCATAGAACCTTGACCATCGGAATCTGCTTCGATCTCAACTGTTGAACTTGAAAATCAACGATCGCCACAGGTTCTTCCACAAAAGTCAAATTTTCACTCACTTTTACACTGTCGGGCTGCAACACGTGTGAAGGATCCGAGATATACTTCCTCAACATCGAGATATGAAATACTGGATGAACTTGTGACATACTCGGAGGCAAATCCAACCGATATGCAACAGTGCCAACTCTCTCCAGAATCTCAAACGGTCCAATGTATCTCGGTGCTAACTTACCCTTCCTGCCAAATCTCATCACACCCTTCATCGGAGATACTTTCAGAAAAACGAAATCTCCAACCTGAAACTCCACATCTCTGCGCCTAGGATCCGCATAACTCTTCTGTCTACTAACTGCGGTCTCTAATCTGCGCTTGATCACGACGACTTTCTCTGCAGCATCCTGAACCATCTCTGGTCCAGTCAAAACTCTCTCACCGATCTCATCCCAACTCAACGGGGATCTACACTTCCTTCCATACAACGCCTCATATGGTGCCATACCAATACTGCTATGGTAGCTGTTATTATATGCAAACTCAACAAGCGACAAATGATCATCCCAGCTACCTCCCAAATCCAAGACACACATCCTCAACATATCTTCTAGTGTCTGGATCGTCCTCTCAGACTGACCGTCTGTCTGAGGATGAAAAGCAGTACTGAAATCCAACCTAGTGCCCATCGCTTCCTGCAACTTCTGCCAAAAATGAGAAGTAAACACCGAACCTCTGTCTGACACAATGGACACAGGTACTCCATGAAGGCACACAATATGCTTCACGTACAACTTCGCCAATCTAGCAACTGAATATGTGGCTTTCACAGGCAAGAAATGTGCAGACTTCGTCAACCTGTCTACAATCACCCAGATGGAATCGTATCCATCCTTCGAACGAGGTAAACTGACTATAAAATCCATAGCTATCCTTTCCCACTTCCACTCGGGAATAGGAAGAGGCTGAAGCTTCCCAGAAGGCTTCTGATGTTCGGCTTTCACTTGCTGACACGTCAAGCACTTAACAACATAATCAGCGACATCCTTCCTCAATCCATCCCACCAGTATAGATCTCTGATACTGTGGTACATCTTAGTAACACCTGGATGAACGCTGTAGGCTGTAGAATGTGCTTCCTCTAAAATCTCCTCTCTCAAATCATCCACATCAGGAACACACAATCTACCACTGATCCACAACACACCATCATCATCGAGTGTGAAATCAGTGAACTTCCCTGCTCTGACATTCTCTGCAAGCTCTTTTAGAATAGGATCTCGGCTCTGAGCTGCTTTAATCCTATCCCTTAGCACAGATCGCACTTTAAACTGAGCTAATAGTCCACCTGATATACTAATCTTCATCATCAGACCTTGATCCACCATCAGATGCAATTCCTGGATCAATGGTCTCCTCTCAACACTGATGTGAGCAAGACTACCTGAGGACTTCCTACTCAAGGCATCTGCTACCACATTAGCTTTACCCGGATGGTAAAGAATCTCACAATCATAATCCTTCAACAGTTCCAACCATCTTCTCTGCCTTAAATTCAGATCTCGCTGCTGGAAAATGTACTTAAGGCTCTTGTGATCAGTAAATATCTCACAAGTCACCCCGTACAAATAATGTCTCCAAATCTTCAAAGCAAAGATCACTGCAGCCATCTCAAGATCATGTGTAGGATAGTTCTGCTCATGCTTCTTCAACTGCCTCGAAGCATAGGCTATCACCCTTCCATTCTGCATCAATACACAACCAAGACCAATTCTAGAGGCATCACAATAAACTGTGAACTTATCCACACTATTAGGCAAAGCTAATACTGGCGCTGTGGTCAACTTCTCCTTCAACAACTGAAAACTATTCTCACAAGCTTCTGACCACTCGAATCTAACATTCTTCTGAGTCAAGCGAGTCATAGGGGCTGCTATCCTGGAAAAATCGTGCACAAACCGCCTATAATACCCGGCTAAACCCAGAAAACTCCGAATCTCCGTAACAGAAGTAGGTCTAGGCCACTCAGATACTGCCTCAACCTTCTGTGGATCAACCTGAATACCTTCTTTAGACACTACGTGTCCAAGAAAAGAAACACTCTCCATCCAGAAATCACACTTCGAGAATTTAGCATAAAGCTGATGATCTCTCAGTGTCTGTAGTACAATCCTCAAGTGATATACATGCTCTTCCATACTCCTCGAATATACCAGTATATCATCAATGAAGACTACCACAAACTGATCCACATACGGTCTGAATACTCTGTTCATCAGGTCCATAAAAGCTGCTGGTGCATTAGTTAAACCAAAAGACATCACCAGAAACTCATAATGACCATATCTAGTGCGGAATGCTGTCTTAGGAATATCGGATTCACTGATCCGCAGCTGATGATAACCCGACCTCAAGTCGACCTTAGAAAAGAACTGTGCACCTTGTAACTGATCAAATAAATCATCAATCCTCGGGAGAGGATACTTGTTCTTCACTGTCACCTTATTCAGCTCTCTATAGTCAATGCACAGTCTCAGGGTACCATCCTTCTTCTTCATAAACAGGACTGGTGCACCCCAAGGAGAAACACTAGGTCTGATAAAACCCTTCTCCAACAACTCTTACAACTGCTCCTTCAGCTCTCTCAACTCTGCAGGAGCCATACGATAGGGTGGCATAGATATAGGAGTAGTACCTGGTACCACATCTATACAGAACTCAATCTCTCTGTGAGGTGGTAAACCTGGCAACTCCTCGGGAAAAACATCAGGAAACTCACAAGCAACCGGAACATCTGTGAGTGACAACTTCTCCACTGACGTATCCCTAACCAATGCCAAAAACCCCTGACAACCTTTCCTCAATAACTTCCTAGCTGCAATAGCCGAAATAAGATTCTGAGGTGCTTAACTCCTATCACCAACAAACTTAAATTCTACTTCACCAGGAATTCTGAAAATCACCTCCTTATTCCTGCAATCAACCACGGCAAAGTGCTGAGATAACCAATCCATTCCCAAAATAACATCAAATTCCATCACATCCAACAAAATCAAATCGGCGGGTAATTCTCTATCTCCCACGAGAATTGGACAACCAGAAAGAACAATATCGGCGTCCAAGGAATCGCTCAGAGGAGTGGCAACAGACAAAGGAAAAGCCATCCTCGAAGCTTGCCAACAAGATTTAGAAGCAAAAACAGGAGAAACAAATGAATCCGTGGCACCCGGATCAAACAAAACCCATGCATCCAGGTAACAAACAGAAAGAATACCTGCCACGACTGCATTAGATGCCTGAGTATCCTGCTGAGTCAGATGGAAGACTCTGGCCTGACCTCGACCTCCCTGCTGACTGGTAGAAGCCTGGCCAACACCTCTAGCACCTCCTCTAGTACCTCTACCACGACTCTGCTGTGGAACAAACTAAGTAGAACTATGATGCTGGGCTGGTGGCAACTGAAATGGCACGGGTGCAGCACTAGCAATCGACTGCTGTGGGAATCGCAGAATCTGCTGCTGCTGATATCCGGAATAAGGACACGATCTGGCAAAATGTCCTGTCTGTCCGCATCTGAAACATGTCAGTGGTGTCAGATAACACGGTCCCTGATGGACTCTACCACAAGTCTGACAAACACTGGCCGCTGATCCAGAACTATGACCACTGCTGCTGCTTGAAGCACCTGACCCAAATCTGAACGATCTACACTGACCTCCACGACCATGTCTACTGCTCCGATGCACTCGCTGCTGCTGTCTCTGACTCTGCTGAGTCGAACCTCGCTGCTGACTACTCGATCCAACATGAAAACTCGAATATGGAGTAGCCTGCAATCCACTCGACTGAACTCCTAGCTGGTAATAATCAGGCATCGCTCCCTGCCTAACTAATCTCAACTCGATCTCCTTAGCTAGCTCAATCACAGACTCCAGAGTAAGACCTGCTGTGGGCATACCAGCAAAAGCTGAACCCAAACCAGTAACATACGTAGTAACAGCGAAATACTGATCTCGCATCAGATCCTCAGCATATCTACCCAGACGAAGAAACTCTCGGGTATACTCCTCTACAGATCGATCTCCACGAGAAATACTGGTCAGACGAAGACGAAAGCTCAAACGAAGAGGCTCTGGACAAAATCTCCTCATGAATCGCTCTCGAAACTGAGCCCATGTCATCGTCATCATATAGGGCTGGATCATCTGAATGAACCAATCTAGAGCTGGTCCCTCAACAGACAACTCAACGGTCATGATCCGCTGGTACTCGGTATGAGCAGTCCGAGTCCTAGTCTCAATCGCATGCAGAAAATCTAAAGGATTAGAAGTACCATCAAAAGCAATCCTGCCAACTCGGGCATAGAACAAAGCTGCCTCAGGGTCAGACATACCCTGCTGATAGGCAGGCTGAACAGGCTGAACAACTGGAGGAACAGGAACATCAAACTCTGCTCAACAGGCTCCTCATCCTGTAACTCTCTCTGCCTACGGCGACCTGCTGCTCCTCGAGGTCTACCTCTGCCACGACCTCTACGTCTAACTGGCTGCTTAGGAGGTAAAACCTCATCCTGAAAAGACTCATCATCCTCGGCCTCAACGACCGGTGGAGCGACAAGCGCTCGCCTCCTCATTCTCAAAAGACAACGGAAAGATTCAGACAAAACAGACAACGGAGGAATAACGCTGAAAACTACAGCAAGGAATACTCATCAAGACATACTCGAACCTAATACACTGCAGTAGTCCAACAGAAAACACAACTTTAAAACTAGGGCCACAACTCACATAACTAAGCCCTGACACAGAACTCCACTCTGATACGAACTTCGCTCTGATACCAACTTTGTCACGACCACCCAAAACAGGGGCCATGATCGGCGCTAGGGAACGGGAATTCTTTCGAATTCGGAACCCGTAGCAAGCCTAAAAATAAAATAAAGCATGCCATAATAACAGTAACAGTATAATATGCAGCGGAAAATAATATCATAATATCATTTTCATATCAACTGGATTTAATTCAAAACTCATCTCATCACATTATATTAATCTTTAATACAAATCCAGTTTCAATATAATACATCTCTTTAAAATAAAGTACATAAAATCCAATACTTTAATTTACAACTACTGCAGTGTCTAGATAAAATAAATAAGACTCAAGTAGACAATTTACATAAAGAAGCCGGGGCGGAAGAAATCCGGCGTATCGACCTGCTACTGAGGTCTGAGGAAGTTGACTCTCCTGAAAAATAGTCAACGGAGGGGAGTCAGACCTCACTGAGTGAATTACTATAATATATATACATACATACTAAGTGATAATGCATACAGTCAACAGTATATATATAATATGTATATATACAGGCAAATTCATACAGATGCAGAAAAATCATTTTTTTATATATTTTACTGAAAAATCCTAGTTTATGAAGGATCACATAGAACCCTAGAATATCGCAACCTCAGAAAATAGTGTTAAACAACACTCTGGGCCATATCAGGCTCACTTATACCAAATATATCCACTTAATCCATATGGACAGTAGACTGGCCCCGAGACACTAAGTCAACCGAGCTCCAGCAGTCTGACTGCCATGTGATTGACCCCGAGACACTTGGTCAACCGAGCTCCAGCAATCACACCCACAAACCACATCTCACATATCAATAATCATATCAAACCAATATCCACAAATAGTTAGTAACATAGCCTAAAGCTATAGGCGTACCGGTACGTACTCGGTCCTAGTGCTGCCCACTAGGTAGCACGTTCTATTGATATCCTTCATTAATAATATAAATCATTCATTCACAATAAATGATGCATGAATGTAAATGAAACAACAATATAAACCATATATATACCGAAATATACCAAACATAGACCAGGTATATTTTGAGTAATATATGTCAAATAAATCTAATCAAATCATGAATTAAACTAAAAATATATTTAAAAAACATTTTAAATATATTTATTAACAAAACATGTATATAATTTATTATATACCAAAAATATACCAAAAATATACTTGAATATAAATCACATTATTTATGCATATTCAGTCAAAATAAAACATGCATTTTCTAATCATGCATCCTAAGCATATATATATAATATAGTAACTCACCTAATGCGCTCCACGAGACAGGTCCGACGGGCCTAGTCCACTAGCCCTCGGTCTCGGCGCAACTAAACAAGCAATAAATAAACCGACATTAGAATAAACCTAACAGAAATCCTAGAATTCAATCTAGTATTTACACAGAATCAAAAATTAGGGTTCGACTGGACCATCACGTTTTACGAGAATTCTACCGAAAATCCGGCAGAACCTCCCCTGTAAAACGGACATCTCTCTACTCAAAAGAGTAGAGCCGACCCTGCAAAGAAACACACTTCGAAAAACGAGCTCAACACAATCAAAATCCTATGGTCGGACCTCCAAACTACAGTCCACCGACCGGGTCCACAAACACAGAATGATTCCAGATACAACAAAAATATCCTTAAATCACAAAAATACATTTCATACGTTGAAATTACATAATTAACCTTGAAACACTGTAAAAGTCGATTAAACCTCATTTTATTAGAAAAACCGTATATTATATATATAATTGAAAATAATTCCCGAAAATAGTTTTAATTAGTTAAAAATACAAATAATTTGTAGAAATCATTTTTATACCTTAAATAAATATTAAAACCAATTAAATTACATTTTTAGACAATTTAGGGTAAAATTACCAAAATACCCCTATATATATAAATATACTTAAATTACTTCAAAAATTCATCAAAAATTATACAATTATCCAAAATTAACTTTCTCAACATATTTATCAATAATATCAATATTTAAACTCAATTAACCAATTAAATTCAATTTAAAACACAATTAACCTAATTTTCCAAAATCACCTAAACTTCAATAATTAAAAATAAATACTTAGAAATTCATAAAAATTCCAAATAAATTCCTATAATTCATTTCAACACCTATTTAACCATAAACTCCAATTTCATAATTTAAATAATTAATTTCCGAAAATTAGAAAATAATATTAAAATATTCAAAAATACCCAAAAATCCAAACATCTCCAAAAATTCTAAAAAAATTCATACATGAAGATTAAGCTACTAGGAACAACATTTGTGAAGGAAGTTTCCATGAATCAATCAATTCGAAGATCAAAAAAATTGAAAACCCTAGTAGGCCGAAATTTACAAATCGAAAACTAAGCAATTCTAGACCATTTTAGCTCAAACCAAAGCTAGAATCACACTCACCGGAGCTCAAGAAGAAGAAAGAGACCGGCGGTGTCGAAAACGGTGGCCGGAATCGGCATGATCGACGGTGGGTTGATTTTCGGCTTCTCCGGCCAAAATCGTTCTCCCGACGCCGGAAAACGGCCTCCTCAGCGGCGAAACTGGTCGGGGAAGATGGTGGCACACCGGACGGCACACCCACGGTGAAGGAACGACGTGACAGACGCCC
Source organism: Mallotus nudiflorus (assembly GCA_947683625.1). Taxonomy (NCBI): domain Eukaryota; kingdom Viridiplantae; phylum Streptophyta; class Magnoliopsida; order Malpighiales; family Euphorbiaceae; genus Mallotus; species Mallotus nudiflorus. The sequence goes on from CANTUR010000019.1 coordinate 126,723, forward strand.
GGACGGTGAAGGAACGGTCGGAGAAGGAAGAAGGAGACTCGGGGGCTAAAATGTAATTTTCCAATTCTTGTGTAATTTTGACAAATATATGTATAATATATATACTTTATACTATATATTAAAATAATATTAAATTACACACATCAAATATACACCACACACATAAAAATATTAATATTTTAATAATTTATACCAAATAAAATTAATTAAATAACAATTAAAACAATAAATACTTAATAAAATATTAGGGTATAATAAACCCTAATTAAATACATATACACACACAGGCTTTATTTAATAATTTAAAAATATGTATGAGTTCATGCAAGTCCGTAAATACATTTAAAATAATTAATAATACATTGTTTACGTGAAAATTTCCCCGAAAATGCAAGTCCCCGGGAAAATTTTACGTAAAACACTGAAAATAATATACAATAATTAAAATAGGTTTTAAATACATATTAACTCGTAAAAATATCATATAAAATACAGAAATTATTGACACTCGCATATCCCGGTACAGTGTAAAAATATTTTAAAAACACGGGATATTACAATGAGTAATAAATTTCAAATATATTGTATTCAATTATTAAAATAAAAAATTAATAAAAATAATTGATATATGCATATCAATTAATTTGAATCCAAGTGCCCATATTTTTTCAAATGCATGAAACTTGAAAATGTTTTCCCTTTATTTCCATTTATTATTTGTATATTTTAGTTTATTTTATGTGTATAAAATGAAAAAAAAAATAATATCAACCTAATATATATATATATATATATATACACACACACACAAAAATTTATATTTCAAAATATTTTCTAGAATTTCAAATATAATTGTATTCAATTAATTAAAATAAAAATAATTGATATATGCATATCAATTAATTTGAATCCAAGTGTTCATTTTTTTCAAATGCATGAAACTTGAAAAAAAAATTCATTTATTTCTATTTTATTATTTGTATATTTTAGTTTATTATGGGTATAAAATGAATAAAATAATATCAACCTAATATATATATAAATATACAAATTTTTATTTTAAAATATTTTTCTAGAATATTTGAAACTTTAATTATTTATTAAAACTAATATGAATTATATAATTTAAATATGTTAATTATAATCTTTGAAATAGAGTGCACACATATATATATGCCCAAAAAAATAAAAAATAAAATATAAGAATAAGGATAAAAAAATAAAAAATTGAAAAAAAAAATGATAACAGAAATAAGAAAAAATAAAATAATAGACAATAAAGAAAAGAATAAGAAAAAAAAAAAGAAAGAAAATAAAAATAAGGAAACAATAAAAAAAAATTAAAAAAAAGGATAATAGGAAGGAAAAAAAAAGAGAAAAAGAACCACCCTAAATACAAGAAACCAGAAAGAGAATCACCACCAATACAGACCCAAGAAAAACAAAGCTTTTTAAGGGAAAGAGTGAGTCTCACAAGCAAAAATAGTGAATTTATAGTAGAGAAGTGTTTGCCTATGGCCCTTTTATGGTGATTTTATGAGTGTATCAGGTGTGTAAGGTAGACTAATCAAAAACTTTTGACTTCTATCAAACGATTATATGTGGTTAAGAGATCTAAACTACCGAGTTCTTCAATTAACTGGAAGAAATAATTAAAATTCAATCACTAAAAATATTTAAATGAGAGAAAATAAAGAGATTGCATTGAGAATAAATAGGGAATTGAATACAAATGAAAATTTTCTAAACATAATCATTCATTGAAATTAAAGAGAAAATAAAGAAAAGTAGAGTTGATTGTTGTCTGTTGCAATATTAGTTGTGCCCCTGTCAATCTGCAAGTGATTTATCTTTGTCCATTTTCTTTTTGTCAACTGCTCCATCTCTCACGTTCAGAACTCACTCTATTTCAACTTTTCTTTCTTATAAGTGATTAATTAATTATAAAGATTAATTCATTCATTCATTATCTAGTCTTGCGCCTATAAATCCTTTGAGCTCTGTTAAAATTTATTTTGATCAAAATAAATGCCTTATATATATAAATAACTGAGAAAATCTATTAATATGCATAATAAAATATCATAATATTTTTCACTGCAAAACCCTTTCAACATGGTGAGATCGAAAAATCAAATACTCTGATTTGGATTATCAAATTTGAAAGGAGAAACCTAAGTCAAAACACTACACTTTTCCAACTTCTGCAGGGATTCAAATTCTCGCTCCAGCTGACTCTACTGTTCCTAAAAAATCCAATACTAATAGAAACACCACTTCTATCATTAATTCTAAAAATATCTCTGCTGTTGAAATTATAAATTTCCAATCCTCTATCCTTCAATCAATAAATTCCATCGTTAATTCTCAAAATTTTGTACCTTCCACCCAAAACCATCAATTTCAATTTTCTGCATCATCAAACATGTCCACTGCTGCTCCTGAAAAACAAAGTCTAGAAGAACCTCTCACCATAACCAGTATAAACTCTAGCTCACTTCAAAGACCAGCTCCCTTCACTCCAAATAGTTCTGCTCCTGCTCCACTACAGGCAACTTCTCATCTGTCTTTCGTCCCTCTCTTCACCGGAGGTTTTTCTTCATTTGCTAGAGCTGCCTGAGTGTTGAGAGATCTGCCGCCAACACCCACTGGAGCTGCTTTGTTTGGAGCCGACAACGTGCCGGTTTCGACCTCATCTGCACCATTGGAGATGAAAATCAGGCAAACAATTAACCTTGCTTCTCTCGGCTTGCAGGCTCATCCAATGGCCAAAAATCACTCCTCGGCACCAGCTGTAGCAACCTCGTCGGCCGGGGTTGCCCCATTGTTGTCCACACAAGCCATGCCAATGCCCCTTCATGCAACATCATCATCTGCAACAATGAAGAAGAACGGAGCTTCACCTGTGCAAAGGATTAATTTGTTAGGTAAACAACCTTGTTTCTCTTTTTATTTACAAACCTGCCATTCGGTTCAAATATATGCTTTGACTCTTTTCTTTTAATTGAAACGTGACCCACTTTTTTTTTTTTTAAATGCAATGAAAACTTGACCCATTATAATGAATTTTGAAACTCATGTGACTAAAGAAATGCATGCATATATATTTATATTTACATATTATATTTAAATGTTTGCAAATTTGTGACTGAAATAATATTTACATATGTAACTTTAATGCATGACAAACTAAAATTAAAAGCAAAACAAATATTAAAATAAAAATAATAAAGACAATGCACTCAATATAATTAAATAAATATTATTCATAAAAACAAATTTCAATAAACACAAAACTTAAATATAAAAAATACGTATGAAATGGATGAACTAGATTAAAAACCTAGATAATTAAAATGGGCTAAACAAATAATTTAGCTAAATATATTTTAAAACGAAAATATGCAAAGAATTTAAAAATGAGAAACAAGTTAAATGATACTATTTATGGCACTTAAAAAAGAATGAACTTCATGCATGCCCTTGATTAATATTTACATATTAAATTTATACATGTTAAACGTTGAAAATAAATAAAAATAAAATATTGATGTAGCTGAAGCCTTAAGAGAGAATTGAATTTGTTGATTCCAATAACACCCAAAAAAAATAAATTAATACCCTATTGATTCAAAGAATACTAGAGGAATTAAGAGAATTACATTTGTAATTTATTTTTAATTCATAAAAATATTGTCTCAAAATAACTCAAAGAGATAAATAAACAATATTTAGAAAAAAAAACCCTAAAAACAAAAAAGAAAAAGACAAAAAACTCCAAAAAGTAACATAAATTTTAAAGTCAAATTTAAAAGCCTAAATAAAGAAATTTGATCCCGAAGATGGATTGTTACAGATGAAGTTTGTAACACCTATCATAATTCTTTGAGTCAGTTTCGATTTGATATATTATAAATTCTGTAGATCAATCGTTGTCGCCGTGAACGTTCATTTGAAATTTAAGTGCGCACACCCACTCTATCAAATTCATCTATATACTTCAATACCGCTTCATCCACGTCAAATGTTAACACTAAAAACAAAATAATGCAGTTCCTACAAATTACAAGGAACATAACTTTAATAAAAACATACCACTTAAACATAAAAGAAAATAAATGCATATAAAATAGGCTAGCTAAAACTAAACCAATTCATTTATTTTATTTTAGTGAAAATAAAATATTTATAGCATCACGAATAATTTTATACGATGACGAATAATTTTCAAACGATGATTCTAACCTATTTATAACATGTAAATTATGATAAAAAAAAAAAAAAAGATCCTTGTGCATGCACTTAGCTAGTTATGTACAAATGCATGGCTTTAATGCATGGGCTAAGAATGTTTGCGTGATTACATATTCATGCTACCAAAAGAAAAATTAACTTACAATAAATAGATTAAAAAAATAATAAAAAATGAAAATGAACAAAAAAAAAACACTAAAACCTTATTTATTTATTACTAATAAATTTTAAGCAGATTATGTACACAATTACTGCATCTTTCCACACATTTCACACATGCAAAGCGTATCACAATTCAATGATATGGCACAATTATAAATCAAGATGAAAAGAACTTTTAATGAACGTGTGCACCTAATTTTTATAGCAGTGTCACGATCTAAATTGAGGAGTTATGTTCGGTATTAGGGAATGAGCATTTTTTCAAATTCAGAATTTGTAACAAACCTTAGAAATAAAAAGCACACAGTAATAAATAAAATACGCTAAAATTGAAACTTAAAATGATATAAAATAAATACTTAAATGTCATTTCATAAAATAAAAATATATTCATACAATATTTAAAGACAGGTCTCTTACTAAAGTAACATTCTACTTATACAATACATTACTACTGCAGTTTTCTAGAATACAACAAAAGTTCAAATAAATAATTTACATAGTTCAGTCGGGGCTGAAGAAGTCTAGCGTAAAAGTCTATTACTAAGGGTCTGATGATAAAGAATCTCCAGAAAAAAAATATTTAGGAGAGTCAGATCTTACTGAGTGAATTATATAATATATATACATGCAATCTAACTTATATATAGTCAAACATCAGTATAGATATAAATTTATACAAACATCTCACACAGATGCAAAAATTCATTTTTTTAATATATAATTAAAGTATAAAATCATTTTAGTTGAAGGATCGGAGCAGAACTCTAACAGTTCGCAACCTCGATCATAGATAATCAATAACCAATAGACTTAATTAAAACTCCAAGTATTACTTTTTCCAACTTAACGTAGTAGACTGACCCCAAGTACACTAGATCAACCGAAGTTCCGCAATTTCACTACCAACATGACTGGTCCCGAGTACACTCAGTCAATCGAGGATCCACAGTCAACTCTTCCCAAAACCAATATCTCAACAATTATAAGATTTTCAACCTAATTCTAACATACTGTCATGCAACAGTCTAGAATAGTCCACTAGGTAGCACGTTCTACTGTTATCTTTCAAATAATTCTTATAATTAATTAAAATAAAAAAAATGAATGATATAACATAATAACATTCATTTAAAAAGGAATATATCCATTTATATTGAAAGAATACCAAAAGTATACTAAAAATATACTAAATATATACTAAACATATATCAAATATATATGTCACAATATAGTCCAATAAACCATGAATATACCAAAAATATACTAAGTATATATTAAAAACATTACAACATGCATATATATTGCATATATATATCAAAATATACCCAAAAATATACTAAATCATTTAATAAACTAAATCATGTATAAACATATATAAAATGTGAAAATCATTATCATGCATTCTATATGCAATGCATATATTTAATAATAACTCATAATTTTGCACACCTCAGCGAGCCTGGTTCGATAGGCTCTCTATCTCGACGCAGATAAAAAATAAATAATAATAATAAAATCAAAATATATTATAACGTATACATTTAAGAATTATAAAGAAGACTCGATTTAGGAATTTAAAATCCAATTAAAATACAAAGACTCATGATTGACTCGATGTTACATTTTACGAGAATTTTATCAAAAATTCGGCAAAACATCTTCTATAAAATGAACATCTTTCTACTAACAATAGAGCCGATCCTATAAAAAAAAAACACAATTCTAAATTCCACCAAGCTCAACAACTTGGGTTGGGATTCCGAACTGTATAAATTTCCAACCGAGGTTCACAATTCACCAATAATCAATATAAAATAATAACTATATAAAAATCATTAAATTCCAATAAATATCCATCAATACCAAAATATAATATATTAAACATTAAATCACTAAATATAATTATTTTCACAACAATTAAATAAAAATCTCAAATAATAATATAATATTAATAAAAAAATCTATTTTTTCAATAATTCAATATATAATAGTAAAATTCACTTTTACATACTCAAATAGCTTAAATAGCTAATAAAATTAATTAAAAATCCATTTAATCACCAAAAATAGTAAATAACATATTTTTTGAATAAATTTTTTGAAAATTAGTATTAATAGTTAAAAATAGTAAATAATTTATAAAAATTATTTTAATACCCTATAAAATTCTAAAATCATTTAAAACACATTATTTAACTATAATTTCAACAAAATACACAATTAACTCATAATTTCAATGTTCACATAATATTAATAATTTCTCAAAAATTATATAAAATTACCAAAAATTATTTTATAAATTCTAAAATTATTAACTCAAATTAATAACACTAATTTAACCAAATTTCCATTAAAAATAATTAAATATTTTAATATTTAAAATAATAAAAAATACCCATAATTCAAATTAATTCAAAAAATACACAAAAATTATTTTTGAGAAGCTTAAATTGCGCGATGAACAACATTTCCAAAGCAAAAAATCCATAAATCAAACAATAACAAGCTTAAAAAAAATAAAATCTAAAATGGACATAAACTAAAAATCCAGCAAAAAACTCACAAACGAGAGGATTAAAGCTCAAACGGAGCTTGGAAATGGACTTACAAGTTCAAGAGGAGTTGATCAACACTAGAATGAGGAGTTGAGGTGGCCGAAATCAACATCGACGTCAAAAGGAGCCCTCTCGGTGCTGTTGTTCTGCTACTCCTCCCGACGACAGAGGCACACCGACGATGACAGGAGGAGGAAGAGAAGGTAGGGAAGTGATGGAGGTGAAGGGTGGCTGATGGTGGTGGCTCTGGTGTTGGTTGATAGCGCTGCACATGGACTTAAAGAAGAAAACGCAGAAATAGAAAGAAAGAAGAAAAGAATGGCTAAAAGTTTTTTGTCCTCACTTGTTTCTAATCTTATATATATATATATACACACACATACACTTATACATATTCACACACAACACATGCACATATAATAAAATAATACCAATTAATAATAATAACAATAATCAAAATAAAAATAATACCAATAAAATAATAACACTAACACTATTAAAAAAAATAATAATAATAATAAATATTAATAATAATAAATATTAATAATGCTATTTAAAAATATTATTAATGAAAATAATTTTAATACTTTAAATAATAAAACTCACAAAATAATTATTTTACGTAGATAAAATATTTAGAATAAATAATGGATAATATACACAAATAATGATAATAATATATAAGTAAAATTTAAAATTTTATTAACATTGCATATCTCAAAATAATTTTATATTTTTAAAATATAGGGTCATTATAATCTTCTCTTATAAGAATTCGTTCACGAATTCAAAGAAAAGAACAAAAACAAGAATTATCGAGGAATGAGGTAAGAACAAGTAGCTCACATCTTAGCTTCTGTCTCCCAAGTGTGCTCTTCCACATTATTGCTTCGCCACAACACCTTAACCATTGGAATCTGCTTTAACGCAACTGATGAACTTGATAGTCTACTATTGCGACTAGTTCCTTCTCGTACGTTAGGTCTTTATTCACTTCCACACTATCAGGTTGAAACACGTGTGAAGGGTTTAAAATATACTTCCTCAGCATCAAGATATGGAACACATGATGCACTTAAGACAAATTCAGAGGCAAAGCCAACCGGTATGAAACCATGCCCATTCTCTCCAGAATCTCGAACGGTCCAATATATCTTGGTGCTAGCTTCCCCTTTTTGCCAATCTCATCACACCCTTCATTGAGACACCTTCAGAAGCACATAGTCTCCAACCTAAAACTCCACATCTCTGTGTCTCAGATCCGCATAGCTCTTATGTCTGCTAACTTTGGTCTCTAATCTTCTTCTGATCACAACAACCTTCTCAGCGGTATCCTGAACCATCTCAGGTCCAGTTAACGCTCTCTCTCCCCAATCTCATCCCAACTCAGAAGGGATCTACACTTCCTTCTATACAAAGCCTCATATGGTGCCATCCCAATACTGTTATAGTATATGTTATTATATGCAAACTTCACAAGCAACAATGATCATCCCTGCTACCTCCAAGTTTCAATACACACATCCTCAACATATCTTCAAGTGTTTGGATTATCCTCTCAGACTGACCATCTATCTAAAGAGAAAAGCAGTACTGAAAACAAGTCTAGTACCCATTGCTTCTTGTAACTTCTGCCAAAAATGAGAGGTAAACACTAAACCTCTATGAGATACAATGGACACAGGTACTTCATGAAAGCATACAATATGCTTAACATACACTTCACACCAATTTAGCTACAAAATAAGTGGTTTTCAACAGGCAAGAGATAAGCAAACTTGGTAACCTATCCACAATCACTCAGATGGAATCATATCCATCCTTAGAACGAGGTAACCCAACACAAAATCCATAGCAATTCTCTCCCACTTCCACTCAGGAATAGGAAGAGGTTGAAGCTTCCAAAAGGCTTTTGATGTTTAGCTTTCACCTAATAACATGTCAAACACTTAGCAACAAAATCAATTACATCCTTCTTTGGTCCATCCCATAAATACAAGTCTCTGATACTATGGTACATCTTAGTGACACTTGGATGTACACTAAAAGCTGTAGAATGCGCTTCCTCAAGGATCTCCTCTCTCAAATTATCCACATCAGGAATGCACAACCTACCATTGATACACAAAACACCATCATCATCAAGTGTGAAATCAATGAACTTCCCTATACGAATATTCTCTATTAGAATAGGATCTCAACCCTGAGCTGCTTAATTCTATCTCTCAGCACTTACCAAACTCTGAATTGAGCTAACAGTTCACCTAATCTGCTCATCTTCATCATCAGACCTTGATCCACTAACTGGTGCAACTCTTAGATCAACGGTCTCCTCTCCACACTAATGTGACTAAGGCTACCTGAGGACTTCCTACTCAAGGCATTTGCTACCACATTAGCCTTGTCTTGATGATAAAGAATCTCATAATCATAGTCCTTCAAGAGTTCTAACCATCTCCTCTGCTTTAGATTCGGATCTCTCTGCTGAAAAATGTACTTAAGGCTCTTATCATCAGTAAAAAGCTCACAAGTCACCCCATATAGATAATGTCTCCAAATCTTGAGAGCAAAGATTACTACAACCATCTCTAGGTCGTGAGTAGGATAATTCTGTTCATACTTCTTCAATTTCCTTGAAGCATAAGCTATCACCTTACCATTCTACATCAACACATAACCTAGACCGACTCTAGAGGCATCACAATATATAGTGAATTTATCTACTTCATTAGGTAAGGCCAAAATTAGAGTTGTGGTCAACTTCTCCTTCAATAATTGGAAACTGTTCTCGCAAGCATCTAACCACTCAAACTTCACATTCTTTTGAGTTAAACGAGTCATAGGAGTTGCAATTCTTTAGAAAAATCTTGCACAAATCTCCTATAATACCCAGCCAAACCTAGAAAACTATGAATCTCTATGACTATCGTCGGTCTAGGCCACTCAGACACTGCCTCAATCTTCTATGGATCAACTTGGATACCTTCTTTAGACACTACGTGTCCAAGGAATGCAACACTCTCCAACTATAAATCACACTTTGAGAATTTAGCATAAAGTATATGTTCTCTCATGTCTGTAGTACAGTCCCCAAGTGATATACATGCTCCTCCATACTCATTGAATACATTAGTATATCATCAATGAAGACTACCACAAACTGATCCACATATGATTTGAATACCCTATTCATCATATCCATAAAAGCAGCTAGTGCATTAGTTAACCCAAATGACATCACCAGAAACTCATAGTGGCCATATCGAGTGCAGAATGCCATGTTAGGAACATCGGCCTCACTGATCCGTAACTGATGATAACCTGTGATATCCCACATCGGTTGGGAAGGAGAACGAAGCACTTCTTATAAGGGTGTGGACACCTTCTCCCATTGGACGCATTTTAAAAATCGTGCGCTGCGAGCTGGGCCTGGGCAAAGCGGACAATATTTAATGCAGGTTGGTCTGGGTTGTTACAATGGTATCAAAGCCGAAGCCCGGATCAGTATGCTAGCATGGACGTTGGGCCCTAAGGGGGGTGGATTGTGATATCCCACATCAGTTAGAAAGGAGAACGAAGAACTCTTTATAAGGGTGTGGACACCTTCTCCCATTGGACGTGTTTTAAAAACTGTACGCTGCGGGCTGGACCTGGGCAAAGCGGATAATATTTGATGCAAGTTGGTCTGGGTTGTTACATAACCTAACCTCAAGTCAATTTTAAAAAGAACTGTGCACCCTGAAGCTAATCAAACAGATCATCTATCCTTGGGAGAGGATACTTATTCTTCACTGTCACTTTATTCAACTCTCTGTAGTCAATGCACAGTCTCAGGGTATCATCCTTCTTCCTCACAAATAGGACTAGTGCACCCCAAGGAGAAACACTAGGTCTGATGAAACCCTTATCTAGCAATTCTTATAACTACTCCTTTAACTCTGTAGGAGCCATTCTGTAGGGCGACATCGAAATAAGAGTGGTACATGGAACCATATCTATACAAAACTCAATCTCTTTGTGAGGTGATAAACCTGGCAACTCCTTAGGAAAAATATCAGGAAACTCATAGGCAACAGGAACATTTGTGAGTGATAACTTCTCCACAGAAGTATCCCTGACTAATGCCAAATATCCTCGACTAATGCCAAAATATCCCTAACAATCCTTCCTTAACATCTTCCTAATTATGATAGCGGAGATGAGATTTTGTGGTGCAGAACTCTTCTCACCCAGAAACTTAAATTTTTCATCATCAGAGGAATTTTAAAAATCACCTCTTTACTCTGATAATTCACAATGGCATAATGCTAAGACAACCAATCCATACCTAGAATCACATCGAACTCCATCACATCTAACACAATAATTCTGCTGGCAATTCTCTACCTCCGACAAACACTGGACAACCAGAAAGAATAATGTCGGTGTCTAATGAATTGCTTAGAGAAGTGGCAACCAACAAAAGAAAAACGATCCTCGAAGCTTGCCAACACAACTTCGAAGCAAAAACAGTGGACACAAAAGAGTGTGTGGCACCCGGATCAAGCAAAACCCAAGCATCCAAGTAACAAACTGGAATAATACTTGCAATAATAGCATTAGATGCCTAAGCATCCTGTTGAGTGAGTTGAAAAACTCTAGCCTAACCTTGACCTCCCTACGATTGATGGAAGCCTAGCGAAAACCTTTGGCACTTCCTTTGGTACCTCTGCCACGCCTTTGTTGGGCAATAATTTGCATTGTGCTTGGATACTGAACTGGAGGTAACTGAAAAGGTGCTGGAGTTGCACTAGTAATCTATTGCTGTGGAAACTGCGAAAACTGTTGTGGCTAAAAACCAGAATATGTGCATAATCTAGCAAAGTCTCCTATCTACCCATATCTAATGCATGTCAGCGATGCCATATAACAGGGTCCCTAATGGACTCTACCGCAAGTCTGACAGGCACTAGCTACTGATCTTGTTGCTACCGTATCTTGAACTCTGACCACTACTATTGCTGGAAGCACCATGTAATATCCCGAGTTTTTAAATATTTTTATACTGCATCGGGATATACAGTGTTAATAATTTTTGTATATATATTTATGATATTTTATGAGTTTGTTGTTTGTTTAAAACTAATTTTAATTATTTTATATTATTTTAAGTACTTTACGTAAAAGTTTCTCGAAAATTGTATTTTCAGGGAAATTGACACGTAAATAATTTAATACTATTTATTTTGACTAGTTTTATAAATTTGCATGAACTCATATATAATTTTAAAGTGCTAAAATAAATTGTATATATGTGTACTTATTTAAATTAATTAGAGCTTAATTAATTTTCTTAATTTTATTATTTAATTTTTTGCATTAATTAATTAATTTTAAGTGTATAAATTATTAAATATATTAAAATATTTGTTTGGTGAGTATTATTTGTATGTGGGAATATATATATTACTATAATATAGTGTGGACATATATATATATACATATATACACAAATTTTAATTAAAAAAAAAAACAAAAGTTATCTTAATTACAGTTTTGCCCCTCCTTCATCTTCTTCCTCCCAAAACATTTTCAGCCATTTCAAGTTGGTTTTCTTTGTTGTCACTGTGCTTTCCGATGTGCCACCTTCCCTTCCAGCCATTCCCGACGTCCCCAAGCTCCCATTTCCGGCGTTATTTGGCCGGAATTTTCATCAAGAAGCCAAAAATCGACTTAGCTCCGATCAAGCACTTTCCGGCCACCAAATTTGATGCCGTCAGTCTCTATCTTCTCCTTGAGCCTCTGGTGAGTGTGATTCCAAGCTTTCTTTCACTTGATTTGGTCTAGAATTGCTTAGGTTTCAATTTCTTTAAATCAGCCATTTTGGGTTTCAAATTTTTTTTAGCTTCAATTTGATTGATTCATGAAAATTTCCTTCACAAACTTTGTTCCTAGAAGCTTAATCTACATGCTGTAATTTTTTTAGAATTTTTGGAATTTATTTTAATTTTTATGAATTTTTTATTATTTTATTAATATTTTCTAATTTTCAAAAATTAAATAATTAAATTATGAAATTGTGTTTTATGGTGATTATAGGAGTTGAAATGATTATAAAATTTATTTGTAATTTTTGTGATTTTTATATATTTATTTGGAATTTATTAAGTTTATGTAATTTTGAAAAATAGGGTTAATTGTGTGTTAAATTGAAATTAATTGGTTAATTGAGTATATTTATTGATATTATTGAGATATATATGAGAAAATTAATTTTGAGGTAATTATATTATTTTTGGTGAATTTTTATATTTATTTTAGTAAATTTATATATATAGGGGTACTTTGGTAATTTTACACTAAATTGGCTAAAAATATAATTAAATTGGTTTTAATAATTATTTGAGCTATAAAAATGATTTCTACAAATTATTTAGCATTTTTAACTAATTAAAACTATTTTTCGTAAATTATTTTCAAATTATATATATAATATACGATTTTTCTAAATAAATGAGTTTTATCGGTTTTTAACGTGTTTTAGGGTTAATTACGTAATTTGGATTTATAAAATGTATTTTTATTATATAAAGGGCATTTTCAGTATTTTATAATTATTCTGTGAATTGTGAACCTCGGTCGGTGAATTGTAGTTTAGAGTCCGACCGAGGGATTGTGGTTGTAATTATGTGTTTATTCCGAAGTGTATTTCTTTGCAGGATCGGCTCTGCTCTTTGAGTAGAGAGATGTCCGTTTTACAGGGGAGGTTCTGTCGGATTTTCGGTAGAATTCTCGTAAAACGTAGATGTCCGGTCAAATTCCTATTCTAATTTTGTGTCTAAAATTCTAGATCGAGTCTTTAGAATTTTCGTTAAATTTATTCTAATTTCATGTTGTCATTTGTTTGTCTAGCTGCGTCGAGACCGAGGCCTAACGGATCAGGCCCGCCGAGTTATCTCGTGGAGCGCTAACATGTGAGTTATTAGTCTATATATATATGCACTACATATAGGGTGTATTATTTAGAATTTTTCATTTTCATTGTATGTTTTAAAAGGGATTTAAATTATAATATTTTTGGTATATCTAGGGTTGCATTTTTATATATATGCATATTAAATAATTATGCATGTTAGTTTTATATATGCCACATTAAACAATTAGGTTTAGGTTTAATACATTTGAGTAATATACACATGTTTTAAAATGTACACTTAGACATAATTATTTTATTAAATGATTAGTATACTTTAGGTACAATTTCAGTAGATTTTAGTTTTATTCTTAAATAATTGCATATTAAATTATAACCTACACTTAAATTATTTTTAAGTTTATTTTTGGTATATTTTTTATTTATTTCCAAATAAATATATGTTTTATTATTAAATTAAACCTAACATATTAGTGGTATATTTAGGGTTTATTTTTTATATATGCATGCTAGATAATTAGGTTTATTTTTAGTATATTTGTGAATATATGTTAAACACAAACACATATTTAAATGAACATTTATACATAAATGTTTTATTAAATGATTTATGTACTAGAGCATATCTTTTGTATATTTAAGTATATTTTTAAGAAATGCATGTTATATTATTGTTACTCATTTAAATTGTTTTTAACCATATTAATGATTTATCTTTAGTTTATTTCATATTTTATTTGACATATATATATACCCAAAATATACTGGCTATATTTAGGTATATTTTTGGTATATATATATATATGGTTGATTTATTATTATGAATGTCGTTCCACATTAATTATTTTCAGAATGAATGATTTATTCTAAGTGAAAGATATCAATAGAACGTGTTTCCTAGTGGGCAGCATTAGGACCGTGTACGCACCGGTACGATAGATAAGGATTAAGTAAGAGTTAAAATTGGGTGATTATAATTGATTTAATTGATTTGACGAAGATTAATAGTATGTTAGATAGAGTGATTGCGGGGCCAATCACACTGACAGTCATACTGTTGGAGCTCGGTTTGACTTAGTGTCTCGGGGCTAGTCTACTGCCCATAAGTGAATTGAATGATCTATTGGGTTGATTGAGATGTGAGGTGATAGATAGTGTGATTGCTGGAGCTCGGTTTGACCAAGTGTCTCGGGGCCAATCACACTGACAGTCAGACTGCTGGAGCTCGGTCGACTTAGTGTCTCGGGGCTAGTCTGCTGTCCAGATTGGAATAAGTGTTCTATTTGGAATAGCCTACATGGCTAGAGTGATGATGGGGTTGTAGAGGTTGTTATTATTAGGATTCTATGGATCCTTCATGAATTTAATCAAACGTTTTCTACATGTAGTATATTTATAAAAGCAGAGTTTGGCATTCGTGTGAAATGTGTGTATATACATATATATATAAGAATACCTGATTGTTATGGTTTAGTTTGCATGTATACATAGTATAATAATTCACTCAGTGAGGTCTGACCCCCCTCAATTATATTTTTTCAGGAGATCCCATATCGTCAGACCTTAGTTGTAGAGTTCTCGTCGGTGTTCTTCAGTCCCAGCTATTTTATGCAAATGTATATTCTGAACTTTGAATTGTATTCTAGAAACTGCAGTAGTAGTGTTATTATATTGGAAGTGTATTATTTTGTTTGGATATTAAATACTCTGAGAATTTGTATTTGAACATTGTACGAATATGTATTCATTTATAAAAGGATTTGAAGTATTTATTTTATATATTGATTCAGAAAAATTTTAATTTTGTCATACTTTTATTTAATTATTGCATGATTTTATTTTCTAAGGCTTGCTACGAGTTCCGGATTCGAAAGAATTCCCGTTCCCTAGCGCCGGTCATGACTCCTAATTTAGGTCGTGACACACCATAACCAAATTTGATAGGCCTACGCTAACCCCCACGGCCATGCCTCCTACTACCATGATATCTTAACTACTGGCTCTGACTCTATTCTACTAAGCCTCTTTGCTGACTACTGGAACCAATATGGAAAGTCGAATATAGAGTAGTTTGGAATCCTCCTGATTGAACACCCAATTGATAGTAATCAGGCATAGCTCCTTACCTGACTAATCTCAGCTCTATCTCCTTAGTTAACTCTATCACCGACTCTAGAGTAAGCCCCATAGTAGGCATCCCAGCAAATGTAGAAACCTAGACTAGTGACGTAAGTCATGACAGTAAAATACTGGTCTCACATCAAATCCTCTGTATATCTTCCAAGTCAGAGAAACTCTCTGGTGTAATCATCGGACAGATCTGTCACTTCTGGTGATGCTCGTCAGTCGAAGTCTATAACTCATCCTCAGTGGCTCTAGGCAGAATCTCCTTATAAATCTCTCTCTAAACTATGCCCAAGTCATCGTAGTCATGTACGGCTGAATCACCTAGACAAACCAATCTAGGGTTGGTCCCTCTATAAACAACTCGACTATTATGATCCGCTGGTACTCGATGTGAGTAATCCAAAATCCTCATCTTAATAGTGTGCAAAAAAGTCTAATAGATCTAACATCCCATCAAAGGCTATCCTGCTGACTCTGATATAGTATAGAGCTGCCTTAAGTCAGACATACCCTACTGATAGGTAGGCTATAACAGCGGTGCAACTAGAGGTATAGTAGCTTCCTTGTATTCTGGCTCTATAGGTTCCTCATCCTATAGTTCTCATATCTATGGTGACCTACTGCTCCTCAAGGTTTACCTTTACCTCGGCCTCTAGGCCTAGTTGGTGGCTTATGAGGTAAAACCTTATCCTGAAAGGACTCATTATTCTCGGCCTCAATGACTAATGTAGCAACATACACTTGCCTCTTTATTCTGAAATGACAAAACCAAAGAGATTCAGACAAAATAAACAATAAACAATCTAATGATTATGTGAAAAACTAAGTCAAGAAAAACTTATTGAAGTCATAATCAAACCTACTTAATTGCATTAGTTTAAAGAAAACACAACTCTGACAACCTAGGTCCATAACACTAATAACTTAGGGCTCTAGATACCAACTTTGTCATGACCTAAACCGAGGAGTCATGACCAGTGCTAGGGAAAGGGAATTCTTTTGAATTTAGAACCCTTATCAAGCCTTAGAAATAAAAAGCATGCAATAATAAATAAACATACGTCAAAATTAAAACTTAAAACGATATAAAATAAATACTTAAATGTCATTTCATAAAATAAATATATTTATACAACATTCAAAGATAGGTCTCTTACTAAAGTAACATTCTACTAATGCAATACATCACTACTATAGTTTTCTATAATAGAACAAAAGTTCAAATAAATAAATTACATAATCCAATTGGGACTAAAGAAGTCCAGCATAGATGTTTACTACTGAGGTATAACAACAAGGAATCTCTTAAAAAAATATTGAGGGGAGTCAGACCTCACCGAGTGAATTATTATAATATATATACATACATTCTAACTCATATACAGTCAAGCATTAATGTATATATAAATATATACAGACATTTCACACAGATGCAAAATTTCATTTTTTAAATATATAATAAAAGCATAAAATCATTTTAGTTGAAGGACTGGAGCATAACCTTAATAGTTCGCAACCTCAATCATAATAATCAATAGCCAATAGGCTTAATCAAAACTCTAAGTATTATTTTTTCTAACTTAAGATAGTTGACTGGCCCCAAATTACACTAGGTTAACTGAGGTTCCGCAATCTTACTATCGACATGACTGGCTCCGAGTACACTTAGTCAACCGAGGATCCACAGTCAGTCCTTCCTAAAACCAATATCTTAATAACAATTATCAGATTCCCAACTTAATTTTACCGTACTGTCACATAATAGTTCTAGCGTAGCCCATTAGGTAGCACGTTCTACTGTTATCCTGCAATTCATTCTTATAATTATTAAAAATAATAAAATGCATGATTTAAACATAATAGCATTCATTTAAAGTGGAGTATACCCATTTTATACCGAAAGAATACTAAAAGTATACTAAAAATATACTAAATGTATACCAAACATATATCAGTATTTATGCCATAATATAGTCAAATAAACCATTAATATACCAGAAATATACTAGGTATATATTGAAAATTACAACATATATATATATATACCAAAAATATACTAAGTCATTAAAATAAATCATGTATAAGCAAATAATAAATGTGAAAATCCTTATTCATGCATTCTATATGCAATGCATATATAGAATAATAACTCATAAGTTTGCGCTGCTCAAGACTGACTCAACGGGCCTTGTTCAATAGGCTTCCGTCTCGACACAACTAGAAAATAAATAATAATAATAAAATCATAATATATTCTAACTTATACATCTAAGAATTCTAAAGAAAAGACTCGATCTAGAAATTTAAAATCCAGTTAAAACATAAAGATTAAGAATGGATCCGATGTCACGTTTTACGAGAATTTTACTAAAAATTTGGCTGAATCTCTTATGTAAAATGGATATCTCTCTACTAACA